>CATIWM010128942.1:0-54957 GCA_949671775.1 Mallotus repandus | reverse complement strand
ATGACAAAAAAATAATTTTTAAAAAAAAAAGAAAAATGAATAAAGAAGGAAAAAATAAAGGGAATAAAAATAAATGAAAAAATAAGATAAAATGAAGAAGGTACATATTTGTAAATAAAAATGATAAAAGTGTAAATAAATGTAATAATAAATAAAAAATTTAAATATTTTATTAAATATTTTTTAAAAATACCTATTTCTGTAAATATCTCTAAAAGATAAGAAAAAGAATTAAGCCCATGAGAAATGGGCTAGAAAACAGTTCGCCTTAGTACATCATCTAAAATTTCCATTGGTTTTTCTTCTTTGCTTATTATTATTTACAACAGTATGCAGTAAATTTGTGTAACTGGTCAATCGACATTAATCTTTTGTAGGCTCACCCATATATTTATATATAGGATTATATCCAAACAGGGGCATAAGAGTTCTCCATGGCTTTACTTGCAGTAGCAGCAAAATTTTTGTGCAACTCTACCAATTCCTTTCCCCTTTTTTTTTCTTATGCTTTATGTTGTTAGCAATCTTAATTTCCTTTTTAGAGTATTAATTTGTACATTAATTAAAGGTCCTTCAGAATTCTAAATTGGTTATGGAGTGTGTGTTTGGATTATATAGGTTAACACGTCTTTATAAAATTATCATGATTTTGTGAAAGAATGTGTTATGTCTCTGACTCGTTGTGTGTTATGTGTGTTTTATACATTAAAAAAAAATTAAATACTCTTACTATGATATATATATATGTGTATTTATATAAATAAAATTAAAAATTTTATTTAATTATAACTCACAACATGCTCAATAAAAACCTTCTTAATACTAGGGTCAATGTCCTAATCAAAATCCACCCCAACAACAAAATCATGAGCTTTCTGAAGATCATCTTTTACAGGCTCGACCATTTGCAGCCAATAAGTTCCTCTAACTTTTGCCCACTACACTATGAAACAGTTCTCTACACTCTCCATGTCTAAACTATGTATGTTTTCTCTTGAAATTACTCCTATAACAACTCACTTCTCCATTTTGCTAAAAAGTTTCCACATATGGTGTTATCTCTATCCATGTAGAATTCCCACTCCAAGCCAATTAGGTATGTCCTAATCATAATCCAGCACTAATTCTATTTTGATTAACAACTCATATTGACAAAAGCATCAAAGTGAAAATACTAATTAACTTCATTCTAACCTTTTTCTTACACCTCAATCACCATCACCATCTCAAGTAAAGCCCTAGTTTTTTTTTTAACACCAAAAGTAAAGCCCTAGTTTAATTCTTATTTAATTATAATTAGTAATTATATATATCAACAATTATAATTAAATAAAAATTAATTTTGGCCAAATGCATAGTTTCACTCTTGAACTTTACACAATTAATCTCCGGCATTCTTTTATTTTTATTATATTCTATTCAACTTTTAAACTTTTATTTTGAAACTATCTAACTCCTATAATACATAAAATTAAAATATTTTATAAATGAATGTTGATACGGACATAAAAAAAATTTATATAAACTAAAATAATATTTAATAAAAGAGAGAATATACTTTAAAAGAAATTCTAATTTTTATAATATTAGTTTTAAATTTTATTTATATTATTGTGAAGCTAATTTTAATATTTTATATGTTTAAAATTATTTAAAATTAAACTTTTATCTATTTTGAAATTATATAAGTTAAATAGAATCAAAATATATACACTAAAAAATAAAAAAATTTAAAATAAAAATTTAAAAATTAAATAAAAAAATAAAAAAAAATATCATAAATTAATCGTGTAAAATTTAGAATGAACTATGCATTTAGCCAATTTATTTTCCATGCTTTATAAACCCTTCTCGTATATGTATTTTCTGTAAATTAACATCACATCCTTGAACATTTATATATTGACACCATTCAATGTTCATTAATCTTTTTTTTTTTTTTTTTAAAGTTCAAGTTTGTACCAGTACTTGGAGCCAACGAAAGCTTATAAATACAAATTAAAACGATAGGGATATAACATAAATGTACTCATTACCGCATATTGATGGATCATATATGGCTCATAGCTTCAACTTTGCATGATGGAGCAATGGAAACAATATTAAGTGGCACCGACCAACGTTTTTAGGGCTTTGTATTATTATGGTCCCACTACCAAAAAAAAAAAAAGAAAAAAAAATTAGGGAATAAAAATAAAAATGCAAGACAATAACAAATCTCAGCAAGTGCATTGCAATTTCCTAATCTTTGTTTTTATCCCAGCAAAAAGGGGCACTCAAGAATCTATCTTTCTATTACTTTTCATCATTTTCTTCTTTTGCTTTCTTTTTTCAACTTTACTCGTACCAAATTTTTCTTTAAAATAACCCCAAAAAAAAAAAACAAAGACTTAAAAATAGGTATACATTGGGAGGACCTAATGACAGGAGACAGTTTGACTTGGAAATTATGATTTGTATCATAATAAAATTGTGTTAGCTATATTTTTCCGGTTCACATAAATTACATATACCTTCTTTTTTTTGTGTTTTGATGAAAATAATTTTTTAATAATATTTGAGATTATGTTAATATTTTTATCATTTTAAATTAAATAAATTTTTATCAATTATTATGCATATCATATATGTTGCACTTGAAATATATTACATTATGTTTAAAGTTGTGAAATTAATGTATCTAAAGATGTATATCTTAATTACTATAATAATATTTTTTAAATTTGTTAAAAGACGGAATTATGTACATAAAAAGGAAAATTTTGAAGCTTCACTAGAGTTCGGTAAATTTAGAATATTGATGATTTGAATAAAAAATAGAAATTAAACAATAAATAAACAAAAAAATTATGTATTTATTTTTTCAAGAACATGATTGAAAATGAAATAATTGGAAAAAAAAGAAAGAAGTTGGAAAAACCATTGCGGATATGTGGCAATGGGAGACATTGACGAGTTCAAAGAAACTATAGTGAAAGTGACATTTGTTAGTCAATATTTTTATTTTTATTTATTTTGCTGCCTTTTAACCATTGAAAAGTTTTTTTTTTCTCTTTTTTTTTCTTTTCTTTGGTCAAAAAAAAAAGTTTTCTTTTCTCTTTTTTTTTTCTTTTTATGGATGCTTATCACTACCCCCTACATGACACAATTCCTAATTTTCATTACAAAATTAACTAAGTCAAGATTCAAAAAAAAAAACCAATATAGCAAATTATGAATTTGAAGCTTTTTTTTATTAGGCAATAACAATCCTTTTCGTTGATTATAACAAATCTTCCAACTACCACCAAAAGTTTACTATTCAAAAAATATTGCTATTAGTCTACTTGTTCCATGATTAAAAGCAACATGATTCTTTTTGGTATCAAAAAAGAAGTGTGTCTATTACCTTTTTTTTATTGTTGGAATCACTAGCTAAGTTTTTGGCTTCTCATACAATGGTCGTGGGTGGTGCAATGGACGTTAGCATGGCTTCCAATATATTATTTTTTATTTCATTATAATGATAAAAAAAAAAGTTATCATTTTTTTATTCCTATATATATATATAAAAAGTTAGAGCATAAAATTAATTTCAATACTACCAATTATTGAAATAAAGAAATTAAATCATATATAGATAAAAGTTACTATATTATCATAATTATTATTCAAACACAAAATATTAATGTTCGAGAGGAATTGCAAATAAAAAAATATTTAATTCTATAACCTGACTGATTCTGAATTTTTTTTTTATCAAAATACAAGAAAGGAGAGGTCAGCCCCTCAAATGCCTCAAAAAATTTAACCACTAGATTAGTCCTCACAAACATTTTAAAATTAAAATTTTAATTAATAAAATGATGTATTTATATCTATAAAAAGTGATCTAATAAGAATTCCAGACTATGGTCTTAATTCTCAACTTTTAAAAAGTAATGGGGGTATCTTAATGAACAAAATAAAGGACAATTAGGCAAATGAATACTAATTTCTCCAAGAAAACGTACTTGATTAGTGGGTCTATTTACGTAAGGACAGGGAGGAAAGCCACCAAAAATAATGGTGCTCTTGGTTGAAGTGGAGATGCTATTATTGTCCAAATTCTATAACACTTCAATAAGCTCTATCGCAATCGTCAAATTCTTCAATATCAATCAGTTCCAAAAATAAAAATAAAATTAACAAAATTATAGTTCAGACAGAATTGTAAGAATAATGTCTAGGTGTAGTGGCTCAGTAATAACTGTGCAGGTTATTTTTACTTCAGAGAAATAGCTTAACCATTAGTATTTGTTTGTCTCCGACGTAGCAGAATGAGTCATCTACCAACAATAATGCAGCCTTTTTGAAGAATTTCTTCTTATTTCAACCGGCAATATCTCAATAGCTACCCTGTGTGGTTGCATGATATCTCTGGGATGGTCTTTCGAACAGACGATGCCCCTTTTTAAAATATGTATAGTGGACATCAAGTCCAAACTTGCAAAGTTTTTTTTTTTTTAATTAAAATATGTGTAATTAAAGTTAGATTATTATAAAAATAAAATAGTTTACTTGAAATATATTTTTAAATACTTTTATTTTTGACCACTTTTGGCCATCTTTTAAATCGAATGTGATTTATTATTATTTTTTTATTCTATTTTATTTTTTCAGTGATTAAATATAGATTTTTAATCTATTTTTATTTATTTTATTTTTATTTTTTTATTTTTTATTCGTGAAGTTATTAATCCATTTATGATATTTTAGTAGTTCTCCTCTATTTAGTTTATAGTTCTATCTATTATAAAACTTTTGTTAGTATTTTTGTAATCGAACTCAATTAAAGACTATAAAGTCGATTTATAATTAATGAACGCCATGAAGTGAAGCATAAAGATTGTTGAACAAATCATCAAACTGCAAATCAAAATAACTTTGTCAACGCGATTGAAGAATATTGACAAATAGTTTCATATTTTCAATGAGAGTTTTTTTCAACACTTTTAAATTATACTTTATTCATATTATATGTTCTTCAAGATGTACTATTGATTTTCAATAAATGAAAGATTTATTTTTTCTAAAAAATAATAATATGAAAATATAAATTTGTATGAAAAATATAAATTGATAATAAAGAGAAATCAAATATTTCAACTATAAATTATAAATTTCAAGCCAAATAAATGAAAATTATAATTAAAATTAAAAATTTATTTTCAAATGAATTAATAAAGATAAAGGTAAAAATAAAATTATGTAACTTATGTTTTGAATTAAATAATTAATAATAATAATAATAATAATAATAATAATAATAATAATAATAATGTTTTGAATAAATAAAGTTTTAATGAAGAAGGATTTGAGAGTGAATAATTGTTTTAGTGCTAAGTGTGTGTTTGGTATAAATAAATTTCACAAAATTTTGTAAAATGAATATGTTGTAAAATTTATTTACAATTTTAAATTTTTAAGTTTGTAAAATTGATTATAATTAGATCAAATTCTAACAAAATGATTGAAATTTTCAAATGACTTTCACAACTTTTAAATCAATATTTATAAAATGACTAAAATACCCCTCATTATTTTTATTTTTAAAAGTATCTTTCTATCTAAAGGGGTATTTTTTGACCAAAATTAGAAATTAACTTGAATTCTAGATTTATACCAAATACAATATAACAAAATATGAAATTCATTTGAAATAAATTTCATAAATTATTCATTTAAACCAAATACAATTTATAAATAAAAATTTGTTTGCAAATGAAATTTATAAATGAAATGAATTCCTTGATGAAATTAAACTAAACACAAGGTAAATATCTAAAGGTCTCTTAATATAATGTCTTCCAATATAATTTTATTTTTTACTTTTTTAAACTTTGTAAAATGTTTAAAAATATCAAAAATTAGAAAAATAGCTTTTAAAATAGATGAAGTGTTTGAGTTGGAGTGAGAAAATATGTACTATACCTAAGTTTTATATATATATATATATAGGTAGACAGACAGTTTATCTTGAATATATGATTAAATATGAATTTATAATTTTTTATGAAAAATATAAATATATACCAATTTTTTATCAATTATAATTATCTATATATTAGTGTGTATTAGTATGTTAGTATAGCAAAAAGGTTGTATCTATAAATTCAAGAGTAGAATGTTAGCAGAGAAAGGGAGATATACCTATAAATTCAAATGCCTCCCACTCAATAATACTGTGCATGACAACTGTAGAAGGAACGAAAGGAAAGGTTTTTCAAACGGTAAAAAAAGGGAAGAAGAGAGAATAAAAATTATAAATTTTATTGTGTTTGGTAACTTAAAATTAATCGACAATGATAAATGTTTAAAAAATAAATAAAATTTTAACTTATAATGTATTTTAGAATTAAAATATTTTACAACCCAATTTGAGGTATAATTAATTTCAAGCTCTAAAAAAAAGGGAAAATAATTTCCCTTTACTAGTCAAATAACATAAAATCTAATTCCCCTTATATTTTTTCCCTTTTTTTTTATATATTTTTTCCCAATTCATGCACAGTGTAAGCGAAGCATCCATCCCAGTGGTTCTAAATGTACACCATTTCGTTCCAAAGCCCCGTATAATTAATAGAGATGTGAGATTTTGAGAATTTGATTACAGTTGATGCAAAAAGGTTTCATGCTTGACCACCTATAGTTGAACAAAAAGTTGAATTTTTTTTACCAAAAGTTAAAAATTTTCTCATAAAATCATTGGATAACTATTAATTATACAAAATCAGTGCGTAAAATTACATTTTCTATTCAAACATTAACTTATTTTAATAATTAAAGAAAATATTAATTAATTTATAATATTTTTATAATAATCAAATTGACTGTCGCTCCCTTCAATTTCATTTTTTCTCAAATTTTCTCAAATTCACTATTAGATTAATGATACCTCATTAAAAGTTCATCTAACGATCCAGATTTATTTTAAATAATACATAACTAGAAATAAAAATAAAAAAATTTATCATCAAAATAAAAATATCTAGTTATCTTTAATTGAAAAAGTATATTATCTTTAATTAAATGAATATATTACGCTCTTATAGTTCTAAAAAATTATTTAAAATTTCTAATTAATTCAATATATTATTGTAAAAATAAATGTGCATTATTAATAAATTTTTAGTAAAAATATTTATTTTTTATGTTAATTTACACTTAAAATTATAAAATTTATTGTAAAAATATAAATATATTGTACTAATTGTTAGTTTTATGATAAAAATAGTTATATAAATATATTTTTTAAAATAAATATAAATTATTAGATGAGGTGATATTGATTTAATAACGGATTTAAAAATAATAATTTAAAGGGAGTCATTCCCAACACAATTATTTTGGGGTCCATCTATATATTAATTTAAATTAATTTTTTCATTTATTAGGGACCAAAAGAAAAAAAAAATAGAAGGCAAATCAAAAGAGAAAGGGCATGTGATCGCAGGTAATTAATAAGGGAAGAAAAAAAGGGCAAAAAAGCCGCCTCGTCTAGTCGTACGTAGCATATGCGCCGCACCATAATGAAAAAGGGAGCGTCAACATGTGACCAAAACTCCACTCGCTTTGGATAAATACAAAAGCATCTGATTAGAACCGTTTAAATTGTCTTACGTCACCACTGAATTGACGTGTGGTTTTTACTTCTGGTTTTTTGTTTTTATCATATCGCGATTCGATAAATTAAAAGTCCAGCGAGATGACGAACTGTATTAAAAAGGCTATTTTTTTCTTTGAAATTTCTTTGTTTTGGTTTGGTCTTATTGCCTCATCTATCCCCTTTGCTTTATGCCTTTATCCATTTAATTGATGTCCGTGTCTCACGCGCCTTTAATAAAATAAAAAATATATGCTGAATAATATACTTTCTTATGTACTTTTTTTTAATAACTTCAAAGGATATATTATCTTAGCATTCTTATGTACTTTTTTTTATATGATCTTAGTCTATTAATAATTTTATTTTAAATTAACGACGACAGAAATTAAATTTTACAACACTTTCATCACTTAATTCAAGTGATTAAGGAGATATTTATGACCTTTAAGGTTATAGGTTCAAGTCCTAGAAACACACTTAACTGTTGAGCTATCCGTTTAGATCTGACTAATTTTAGTTACGGAATCTACTCTGTTTAGAGGTAAAGAGTTTAGAACCCCCTCCCCCTCTACCACCTGAAAATTATAGTTCAAAAAAAAAAATTAAATTCTACAATTCAGTATGCTATTAAAGAGAAGTTATCATTTAACTACTTTTTTACTAGCTCATACTTTTTTTTCTAATGTACAATGCACAATGAAAGAGAAAATTTTAAACGAAATTCAAATTTTTTTTATCAATAGCAAAATTATATTATTTAGATATCGATGGATTGTATAATATAGGGTGATTTATTTTTAAATTAATTATGATAAAATTTAAATCCTATATTTTAAAATATTATTAAAATGAATTACTATTTGAGCAATCCTCACTCGCTAAATTCAAGTTTTTAAATACTATTAGAAATTATTTGACCATTAAATTAAGTCTCATGGGCAATCTCTTACATATGCTACTCGCTCCATTACACTTCCATTTGTACTATGTTTTCTTTTTCTCAAAATTTATGGCCATTCATTATATTTTTATTTTTAAATAATAAAAATTAAAGTATTTTTCATTTATTAAATTTTTATTGTCCATACCAAATAAAAATATAAAAAACAGAAAAATTTTACAATAACTTTATCTTTTTGATATTTTAATTTTACTTTATTTTAATTGTCATTAGATGAATATACTTTCTATGATCTTATTGATCAAATACATTTTACTTTTTAAAAAATAAAGTAATGGTAGAAAGTACTTAAAAAATAAATCTAATTAATAAAGAGTTGTTATTATTATTATCGATATAATAATTAATGAAAGAATTAATAGTTAATTATAATAATAATTATCATTATTATATTATAGTTAATGAGAAGTTTAAATTAAGGATTAAAACTCTCTATCATTCAGGCTAATAGAAAATCCATAAATTACTTTTTGTATTTGATTTAACCAAAAATAATATTTGCATGTTTTGGTTGTGGGTAGAGATCGTGGCTTCATATGTGATGGTACATATTTGGTTGTTGTCCCACCTTATGTATCAGCTCGTGAGACATAAGTTCATAAAAAAATAAAATAAAATTTTGGTGAACACAAAGCACAAATTTATTGCAAAATTGGCTTTTGCTTTGACTGACTGATTGCAATTTCCTTGCCACTTCACTTTGGTTGGTTTCATGAGATACACCCATTCCAAAATAAGCAACTCTGCAAATCTCATTACCTAAAATTACAATGATTTATTTTTCAAAAAAAAAAAGAATGATTTATGACATTATGCATTTACTCCCATTCTAAATTTTAGTTATCGTAAAATCATTGGGTGGATATTTAACTTTTTGGGATGAGTATGTTAAATTTCATCCTTTATTTTTCACCATTTTTCTGTTTATTTTAAGAAAAAAAACAACGATTTGTTCATTAAAAATTAAATATATATCTTCAAAAAAATAATTTAAATAAAAATATCAAAATAAAATATCACCAACATAAAACTTTTTATTGATATTTCGTTCGCATTGACATAATTCTTTTTATTTACAATTTGACAATTCATACACTTTATTTAATAATTTTAATTAGCTTTAAATTGACTTTCTAGTATTTAAATAAGTTTAATTGCAAAAATATCATCAGAATGTCATAAAAAGATTCAAAAATTTCAAAAAATAAATAGAACAAATGAATAAGATATTTGTGTTTATTAGATGCAAAATGAACATAAATAAAATAGAAAAAAAATAATAAGAAACTACCAATGATTTAAGAGACGATTCACGATGAAAGTTTTTGAAAAAAATAAAGAGAGAAGAGTGAATAGAGATACTAGATGATTTTTTCTTTCTTTCTTTTCATAGAAAAACGAAATGTCAAAAATATCATACAGAAACAACAAATTAGATTTTGATTGTCATCATGTTACAAAACATGAGTTATAGGTATTATAGTTACTATAGTATTATTAAATTTGTAGGTTTTGAGTCATTTTATTATGCTATTAACCTGAGTATTGTTTTTATCTTCTATGAGTTTTAAGAAATTTGTATTTGTATTTCTATCAATGTATTGCTTGTTTAAATTAATAATTTTTTTTTTTTAAGTTATAAACAAAAAACCTTGGTTACCTAATTCCCTTGTTATATTACATTCACATGAACAACTTTTTTTCTTTTTCGAGGCAATTTATATCGACAACTTAGATGTATGCATGAATGAGCATTTATCTTCATACCAATTATGTATTAACCAAAAAAAAATGAGCAATTGCTATATATTCTAATAATTGAAATTGATTCTTTTTGTGGTAACCTCTTTTCTAAACTAGTGTATATATAATAATACACTCAAAATAAAATAAAAATATTTTTATTTATAGAGATTTGAGATTATAAGTGATTCAGAAGAAGAATGAACCAAAAGTAAGATATAACAATCGCAAGTTCATTTGGTAAAAATCGACATCCCTATCTATATTAATTTGAATTTACAATATACTTAAGTTTGTATTTTTATTTTTTTAGAAATATTTAATTTTCTAAATTAGGCACATGGGTATTTTTAGATGTCATTAAGAGCTTATAGAAATAATAAAAAAAATTAAGTATGTAATAAATTAAAGTTGAAGCTTCTTTATATGACTACTCATTGAACGTTTTAAGGTATAAATATATTTAAGATATTTATTTATTTTCTTTCACTCCAAAATCAATTAGAAAAATCAAGATAGAATATTAAGAAATATTTATGATCTAATTATCTTCATTTTTTATTCTTTTATATAAGAAATTTTTTATAAAAGCTATAATTATTTATTTTAACTAGCTGTAAAAAATATACACAATTTATTTTATTTACTTAAAAATATAAATAAAATAAAATAATTTAAATAGATTAAAATCCACTAAATGTATGAACTAAAAATATAAAGGATTAGTAAGTATAAATATTTGATTTTCAAATTACAATATCTTACAACAAAATTGTAAGCAAAATAAAAACTTAAATAATATTTTGCATGAAATCCTTGGGTTGCAAAAAAAAAAAACGATTATTAATAAATATTGCAATTATTTTTAGTCAGTAAAATCAGAATACCACACTGAAATTATGATGAACACTGACAGTAAATAAAAACCCCGCAAATGGGGCCGCAATTAAATTCCATATACAGCGTATTAATGACGCCTATAAGTAGCGGCACTATCACCTACTATATGTACGAGAGCTTATCACTATTTATAAGTAACAGTGCTTATCAAAAGTCAGAGTACTTATCAGATCCCAACTCCATCTCATATCGTCTCGCTCACGGTATTTAATTTGTCTGGTACTTATTATTTTTTTTTTCTCATTGCAAAATCCCTAGCTTTTTTGTTAATTTTTTTTCTCTATATAAATACTCAAAAACCAGAACCACCACAACAACAAGAGGCAGCAAGAAGCAAGCAAGAAAGAGATTTTTTTTTTTTGAAAGAACACAGAAGAAGAAGAAGAAGGAGGAGGACTTAGAAAACGACATCGTTTTCAATACCTTTCTCCGATCTGCTGTCGGTAATCGTATCGTTCTCGACGATTTTTGTTTCGTTTGGATGAAAATTTTGTAATTTAATTTGATTTAATGTGTGAATTAAGGAGGTGTGAGCATCCGAAAATTTTTGTTTGTTGTGCAAGTATTGATCTGTATAAGAGTTTTGTTTTTTTTGAATTGTAGATCTCTGAGTTCGTTTTGTTTTTGAATTCTGTGCAGGATTTTTTTTTCTCAATAAAATTAGATAAAAATAATGTCTTCGCTTAGTAGAGAGCTTGTGTTTCTCATACTTCAGTTTCTTGATGAAGAGAAATTCAAAGAAACTGTTCACAAGTATGCTTTTTTTCTTTTTTCTTTTTGCTGTTTGTGTTTTGTTTTCTTGGAATTCGGCTAAATTTTGGGTGATTTTGTTTTTGAAAATTGTGGAGGTTGGAGCAAGAATCAGGGTTTTTCTTCAACATGAGATATTTTGAGGATATGGTGACAAATGGAGAGTGGGATGAAGTGGAGAAGTACTTATCAGGGTTTACGAAGGTTGATGATAACAGATATTCGATGAAAATTTTCTTTGAGATTCGCAAACAGAAGTACCTTGAAGCTTTAGACAAGTGGGTTTGGTGGCTTCTTTTTTATTTTAATTCCATTCATTTATTCATGATTGTGATTATGATTTATTATGGTGTGCATTTCTTTTGTTATCTTTGATTACCTATTTTGATTGGAAATTATGAAAAAAAAAAAAAATTAATTCAGGCGGGACCGTGCCAAAGCTGTGGATATTTTAGTGAAGGACTTGAAAGTGTTCGCTGCATTCAATGAAGACCTTTTTAAAGAAATTACACAACTACTGACATTGGAAAACTTTAGGTACATATCGTTATTGTTCTCGTTCGTATTATTTATCAATTTATTAATTTGTTTTTTTTTTTTTTTGTTCGGACTTGGTTGTGTTTCCTTTTATATTGATGGTTCAACTTCTGTATATGGTATGTTGTCTCTGTAGGGCTTTATATGCTTTTATGTCAATTACAGGGACAATGAACAGCTATCTAAATATGGAGATACTAAGTCGGCTAGAAATATAATGCTTGCGGAACTCAAAAAGTTGATAGAGGCTAACCCTCTTTTCCGTGATAAGCTTCAGTTTCCGACATTAAAGAATTCAAGATTGCGGACGCTTATTAATCAGAGGTCCCTCAGAAATTCCTATCTCTCCTATATGGCTCGATGCTGTTGTTTTAGCTTAAGATTTTGTGGTCTTGACTATATTGTTTACTCACATTTGTTAGCACTGGATTGCAGTTTGAACTGGCAGCATCAGCTTTGTAAGACTCCAAGGCCTAATCCTGATATAAAGACCCTTTTTGTGGATCACAGTTGTGGACCACCAAATGGGGCACGTGCTATATCTCCTGTCACTAATCCTTTGATGGGTGCTGTGCCTAAGGCGGGGGGTTTCCCACCACTGAGCGCTCATGTTGTAAGTGAGAAGTAGAAAGGAGTGGGTCTATTTTCTAGGCAGTTGAAATCTGAGCTTCTAGAATCTGACTATATGCTTTATATGTTTGCAGCCATTTCAGCCCACACCTGCTGCTGCTCTCCCAACATCTCTTGCCGGATGGATGGCAAATCCATCTCCTGTACCTCACCCCTCGGCTTCTGCTGGTCCAATTGGTTTATCTGCTGCTAACAATGCAGGTAGACAATATATAAGCCCTTTCAGTCTGCTGTTTTGAGCTGTTTATATGAGTTGTAAACAACCAAGATATAGAAATCTGTCTAATAATATACTGAAGGTCAATGAACAAACAAGAAAGATGTTTAGTCTATCATATGTTAGGTTCCTAATGGATTTGGAGAAACATCTTGTTTAGGCTATCATATATTAGGTTCTTGACAGATTTGGAGAAACTTTGATGTCTTTATAGTTGGTCATTACTTAATTTGGTGAGGGGCTATTTGCAACTTCTTTTTAATTGCCTCTTGTGAATACTTTGGAGTTCTTTGTTCATCTTCAGTTACTCGTGCTAATTTTCTTTTTATTTTTGTGTTTGTCTCTTCATTGTGGCAGCCATCATTAAGCGTCCTAGGACTCCACCCACGAACAACCCTGCCATGGATCACCAAATAGCAGATTCTGAACATGTGTTGAAGAGACCAAGACCATTTGGAATATCAGATGAGGTATCTCCATAATTAACTGTATTACTTTTTGGTTTTATTTTAGATTACATAATACAATGAAAATCATGTAAACCTTTGGTCGAGTCGTTTCTAGAAATTTCTTACAAAGAGTATGAGATGCATGGGTGTGTATTATAGCATCAGCATGATCTGAGGGCTTAGGTTGATTTAGGTTTCTTGTTTTGATGCATCTTTGGAATGAGCATAGATGTATGAATGTCATGGAGTAGCAAGCTTTCTTTTTAATTGTGGCGCTACATGACTGAGGGTTGATGGAAGAAGAATAAAGTGAAGCCTGCTTACTATATTCTGTTTCATTTTCCTGGGGAGGAAGTCTATATGCTCCTGTGTGACACATGCCTTTATCTGTTGTTTTGACATCCTCATGAAGCATGAAGGCTTTTTTTTTTTTTTTAAAAAAAAAATACATATATATATAGAACCTGGTAATGTCTCTAATATATTTTCAAATGGCATTTTCTCCTAACTTCGTCATTATTATTTTATCATTCTGTTAGGTCAGCAATCTACCAATAAATATTCTGCCTGTCGCATATGGTAGCCAGAGCCATGGACAGAGTTCCTACTCTTCTGATGACTTGCCAAAGACACTTGTTATGGCCTTAAATCAAAGCTCAGCAGTTAAGAGCATGGATTTTCATCCATTGCAACAAATCATACTTCTTGGTGAGCCCCTATGGGTATAAAGGATAAGATCTCTTCTCCCCTCTTAAGCTTTATGCGCATATGCATATCTGAAATTTTTCTAATGCTTAATTATGTGTGGTTTTATTATTTCAGTTGGAACAAACATGGGTGATGTCATGGTTTGGGAGTTGGGTAGCCGGGAGAGGATTGCTCATAAGAATTTTAAGGTTTGGGAGCTGGGTGCACGCTCAGTGGGTCTGCAGGTTTGGGCTAACCCTAAAAGTCTAATGGAGCATGAGTGATTTGATTTTTCGTGGTATTGGTTAAATTTAACTCTTGTGTGCTTGTATAGGCATCCCTCACCAATGATTATACAGCATCAGTTAACCGTGTGGTGTGGAGTCCTGATGGAGCGCTTTTTGGTATTATTCAAATATTAAATGCTATCAGTTGTGTCACTTTAAGATATTTTAAGAATAAATGGAGTTTGCCTGTGGATATGTTACTTTTCTATCTTTTTTTTTAGGTGTTGCATACTCTAAGTACATTGTACATCTTTATTCCTATCATGTTGGTGATGATGTCAAGAACTACCGTGAGGTTTGTCTCACAATGAATCCCATTGACATTCACTGTAACTGCATTACTTAGTTTCTTTTTTAATCAGGATTTTGAGCTTAAGAAAAGGACAAGTTTATTTAGATCTCATATTCATTTGTAAGCCTCAGATTAATGACTTTGTTGGTTTTTGTTTCTTCAGATTGAGGCCCATAATGGGAGTGTTAATGATATTGCTTTCTCTTATTATGATCGGCTAAGTGTCATTACTTGCGGCGATGACAGAGTCATTAAGGTTTTTTTGCTATATTATTAATTTGATGTGTTTGTGTTATAGGATGGTGCTTTTGACAATTTGCAATTTGACAGGTATGGGATCCAGTTACTGGAAATCCAAAATTTACTTTTGAGGGTCATGAAGCTCCTGTTTATTCTGTGTGTCCACATTACAAAGAAAATATTCAGGTAATTTATCATCAATGTTAATTTAATGCTTTGTTACATCCCTCCTTTGGATTCTTTTATTCACCCTTCTATTTATTGATGCAAGGAAAGTGGATTAGCTTTTTTTTTTCTTGGAAAAAACTTTTGATTGTTGCAATTAAGTAGGTTACAATGTTTAAAATTAGTTCATGCTGTCAGTTGTTCAACTCGCTTGTCCAGTAACATAGTCATCTTGTGGTCAACAATCTATTACTGATAGTTATGACTGTAGTGCTTCCATATTGGGTTTCTTTGTGTCTCGGTGAATGATTGGGGAACAGTTATTATACAGAGGGGGGAACTATATTTATAAGCTTCCAACCTGAAGCAAAAAGCTCCTTTTATTTCTGTGGTTACAACTAACATACTGAACTAAATTAAACTTCAATCTCATATTAGCAAGATTGCTGCATTCTTTTCATTTTATTGTTTTAAAACCATCTTTGTTTTTTGGTGGTGTTAATCATCCAGTTTTGTCTTTTTTTATGAATGAGAAAGGTTCCAATTATTTTTTAAAAATCTTTTATGCATTTGTTCTGGTAGCTTAATTGCATCAATAACAAGCATTAAAGCTGATTAAATTCTCCATATGATGAATTTTTTTCTCTTCAAGTCTATTAAATGATTGCTAAAATCCTGCATATTTACAGTAAATAAAAAAAATTATCTTCTATTCTTTGTGGCTTTCATTTATATCAATCAATGAAAGAACAAAATGTGTGAGGTTTCAAAAACATGTTATTATATAAATCCAGGATTTTAAGTTTTTGATCTGTGTTATCGGAAAGAGTTTCGTTGAAAAAGTTCAAAACAACCTAATGGTGTGTCTAGAACCTATATTTGCATGTGCAAATTTTTAATAGATTTTCTTTTTCTGCATATAATGTTTCTTTCCTCGTTTTCTTAAACCTTTTATGTTGTTCTTTCATTATTCTTATCTCTTCTTTCCCAGGATTATCTAGGTACATTACTAATTTGTTTTAAGATTTTCTATTTTACTTTTATATAATTTTTTTCCACTTTTTTCTAGTTCATCTTTTCAACGGCTACTGATGGAAAGATAAAGGCATGGTTGTATGATACCCTGGGCTCTAGAGTTGACTATGATGCACCTGGCCACTCATCTACCACAATGGCATACAGTGCTGATGGAACAAGGTTCATGAGTCATAGTTTTCCATCCTGATAGCATCTTCTCTTGGTATTTCTACTCAAAACATTTGTCTCATGCTTGTTTATCTTCTTGAAGGTTGTTCTCATGTGGGACAAACAAGGAGGGAGAATCACACTTAGTGGAATGGAATGAAAGTGAAGGAACTGTTAAGCGTGGTTATATTGGTCTAGGAAAGCGGTCTGTGGGGGTTGTGCAATTTGACACCACCAAGAATCGCTTCTTGGCTGCTGGTGATGAGTTTACGGTCAAATTTTGGGACATGGACAATGTCAACCTTTTAACAAGCATTGATGCAGAGGGTGGACTGCCGGTAAGTTTTAAGGGCTTCTTGTCCTTTTTTATCATTTGATATAGCCCCTTAGTGGCTAACTTTTCTATTCTTATAACAAATCTGCAGGCTTCTCCTTGTATTAGATTCAACAAGGATGGATCATTGTTAGCCGTGTCTACAAGTGATAATAGCATTAAATTTCTAGCAAATTCAGATGGTATTAGGTTGCTAAGAGCAGTGGAGAATCGTACATTTGATGCCTCCAGGGCTGCTTCATTAGCTGTTGTGAAGGTAAATAGTTCTATGTCATCTTCAATTTTTTTCTGAAGTTGATTCTGTAGCTGGCTGTAAAATTTTTGAAACATGGATTTTTTTGGGCATATATGTTGCTAAACTAGTGATTTACTTGTAGGCCCCTGTAATAGGCAATTTTACTCCTGGAAATGCTACCGCTGGAACCAGCATCAGCATTGGTGAAAGAGCTGCTGCTGTGGCACCTGTAGTTGGAATTGTGAGTGCTGATATCTCTCTCCTGCCTTGTATCTATAAATGTAATCATCTTTGTACCACTGATAATTCTTGCTCCATTGTTGAGTTTCTGCAGAACAATGATAATCGAATTTTGGCGGATGTAAAACCTAGAATTGTAGATGAACCAGTAGAAAACTCTAGGATCTGGAAATTGACCGAAGTTAATGAACCGTCACAGTGCCGCTCTCTGAGGCTTCCTGATAATTTGACAGCCACGGCCATGAGGGTATGGTTCATTCTCTGCAATTTTATTAGAAGTTGGTCAAATTTCTAATTACATTCACATCGGTATACATTGCTGTTGCAGATCCAGCTGGCATGTTAAAATAATTTTGTATGGTGTAGGATTCAGGAGTATCAGCTCGAGAATTTTAATTACATCCATTAATAGTTTTTTATTTTTTTTGTACATCAGAAAGTAGTGATGGTTTCTATCCTCTACAAAAGTTGTGCCTTCTATTTTTAATCGTCTTTCAAGTGATGTTGGATCTAATTTTCATCTTTGTTTGATGACAATGTTCCTTAGGTTTCTAGGTTGATATATACAAATTCAGGACTTTCTGTGTTGGCCTTAGCTTCAAATGCAGTGCACAAGCTCTGGAAATGGCAGAGAAATGATCGAAATTTGGGTGGGAAGGTAGTTTTTTTGGGGGCAACAGAAAACTAGCTTCTCCACATTGTTTAAAATCTTGCCATTGACAAGAGTTTTTATTTGTAGGCCACTGCAAGTGTACTACCACAATTATGGCAGCCTGCTAGCGGAATACTGATGACTAATGATATTAGTGACACAAATGTTGAAGATGCCATTCATTGCTTTGCATTATCTAAGAATGATTCTTATGTTATGTCAGCTTCTGGGGGAAAAATCTCTCTTTTCAATATGATGACTTTTAAGGTGAAGGGATTTTGTCTTTTTTTGTTTTTTGTGCTGATTTCTGTGTCTCAATTGATTATATGACGTGGGACTATCAGAAAGTACTAGTTTAGGATTATTTTGTTGCTGGTTCCAATGGGGATAGGTGTTTGGCATATAACTTTGGAGCTAGTACATGTTCAACTCTCATTATACTTAATGCCCTTATAATGGCAGACAATGACTACATTCATGCCCCCACCACCAGCAGCAACATTTCTGGCTTTTCATCCTCAAGACAATAATATCATTGCTATTGGCATGGACGACTCAACTATCCAAATCTATAATGTTCGTGTTGACGAGGTACTGCATGACTCACCTAAATCTTATTTATGTTAAGAGTAGAACAATGGGGATGTTGACAATCTGCATGCTCAAATTTCAGGTTAAAACAAAGTTGAAAGGTCATCAGAAAAGAATTACGGGCCTCGCTTTCTCTCACTCCCTAAATGTGCTCGTATCTTCTGGGGCTGATTCTCAGGTGAGAGTTATTAGCAACAATTGGCATTACCATGAGTAATTAACCGCCAAAACTAAAGTATCATATAACCAGAAAATGTGGACTGAGCAGTTGCTAGTTATTAAGCAGAAATATTTTTCCCCTTGATTTTGTTAGCAGCTGACAAAGTTCTTTTAGCTCCCATGTTGAGGTTATTTGTTTTGGTACCACAATTTTCACTTTTATCTGGAGAATGATTTTCTTAAATGATTATCTCTCTCTTGAAACATTGGCATTTACTTGGCATGCGATGTTAGAATTCATGTAGTTCCTCTATGCAACAATGGAATTTTATGTTTCATCTTTTGTTTTCTCACCCTTCCCATTTCATGCTTCATCAATGAGGAAGCTCGTAAAAGGCTTCAAGTGTGGAACAATAATTACTGATATGTGCTGGAAAATTGCTCAGTTCTCCCTATGTTCTCTCTACAGTTGTGTGTTTGGAGCACAGATGGGTGGGAGAAGCAGGCTAACAAAACCTTACAAATCCCACATGGGCGAGTTTCAGCTTCTTTTGTGGATACACGTGTTCAGTTTCACCTTGATCAGACTCACCTTCTGGCAGTACATGAATCACAAATAGCTATATATGAAGCACCAAAATTAGAATGCCTTAAACAGGTTTGTATATGGAATATAATGTTTTAGAAATGTTCACTTCATCTATTATTTCCTCTGCTGCTGCGAAATAGGAAGTGCATATAAATTTTATTCATTGGATAATCGTTACTCTTGTATAGAGTAAGAGCATATGCCAGTATTATTTGGAGATCATTTTTGCCCCTTCATTTATATTTTGTTGACCTGAACATGGGTCAGATCTCTAGCTTTTTGAGAAAATGCATGGGCTTTGAAGCTGGCCCCTCTAGCATTTTTTCATTCTTAAAGCCGGCGCTGAACACCATCAAGTATAATATTCCTGTTTTGCCAATTGGTCTTGGACCTAGATTTTTGGGTTAAGGCTTCTGAAATTCTTACTGTGAAACTATTTTCTTCCAACAGTGGTTCCCTCGGGAAGCAAGTGGTCCAATCACACATGCCACCTATTCCTGTGACAGCCAGTCAATATATGTTAGCTTTGAAGATGGAAGTGTGGGTGTTCTTACTGCTTCAACACTCAGATTGAGATGCAGAATAAATCCTACTGCTTATTTACCTCCCAATCCTAGGTGGGCTCTTTCATTTTGGTTTATCTTTTCCCTAATTGTTTGTTTCAAATTCAAATATCTGACAAGGCATTTTTTCAGCTTGAGGGTATATCCTCTTGTCATTGCTGCACATCCATCTGAACCCAATCAGTTCGCGTTAGGACTAACGGATGGAGGAGTCCATGTGCTTGAACCATTGGAGTCGGAAGGAAAATGGGGTACCTCCCCTCCAGTTGAAAATGGTGCTGGTCCCGGCACCACCTCCAATGCAGCAGGTTCAGAACAAGCTCAAAGGTGACAATTACATGTGCATGGCTTTCAACAAGGTCCTTGAGTCTATTCTTTGTGTTCCCGCTCCTTTGGCTCTCCACAATGTGATTTTCGATGGGAAGCTGCAGAAATTAGGTGGTGTAGGTTCAGTATACTTTGGCCAACCTGACAGTGACTGTACAATGACATCATAATTAGATTGCCATCTCGAGGAAGGGTGTCGTTGGTTTCCTGCGTTCTGAATGGTTGGAGAAGCATTATTTATGCTGTAAATTAAAGTAAAAAATGTGACAAGCAAAATGGAGCAGCGGCTGTCCAGAATAGATTTTGGAAGGTACTTTTAGAAAGAAGATAATGAGTTGGTTGGGCTGGGAGCAGCGGCTGTCCAGAATGTTCATTTCATTTGTTTTTTCTTAACCTAGTTTCACCTCAAAGATAGTCATCTAATTGATAGCATTGTCACAGCCTTTCTAGTTGGGAGCACATAGCATAGGGGACTGGACTTTCATTATTTACCACCCATTCCTTTTTCTGTACATTGTCAGTTACTGAGTCGAGGCCTTTATATGTTAGCAGTAATTTCATTAACTTGGATTTTTGCGTCTTTAGCTTATACACACAAGGTTCTTCAACATTTCAGGAAATTTATGAAATTTTGATCGTGTACGCCAAGAATTTAACTCTGTGTTTCTAATGTGATAACCTAACCTAACCTAACCTACCCAATCATCGCCAACTGAAATTGAGCAATGAGCTTCCAAAAGCGATGCCAAATGGAGCATTAACACTCCTATTGAGGGTTGATTCCACCATTGGAGCTGAAATAAATATATTTAACCCAAATATGTTAAAATTTGTTCATGTAAATGTGACAATAGCAGTATTTTTCTTTTTCTTTTGATGTTTGCTTACATTAGCAGTAGCAATCAGCATTAGTCGTGTCATCTCTATCGATAAAAGAAATAAACCAATGTCATTGTTAGCAGGAAAATAACTACCATGATATGATCCTAAAATTACAATTGATCTTAGTAAGGTTGAAATTTAAATTTTGACATATATATCATGGCTAAAAATTAAGCAGACTTTCACACCATTTGGAAAAATCAGCAATTGTCTATCATGTACAATCCAAAAAGATCCAAGTCCCCAAAAAGAGGGCAGATGGTCATTTAATTTCTCCTTCGACCTGGCTTCGAGTGCCTTCTGTTGTTAGCTGGGGAAGACTGCTGTGAAGGTACAGGTAAGAGTGTTCCTCCTTGAATATCAGTCATATTATTGAGCTTTTTCTGGGCTTCTATGTAGACTGTAAGATCTCGAAGCTGTAACAATATAAAAAAACAATTATAAGACCCATGTTGCAATCATCAGTTGCAACCAAATCATTCTTATGGAAATTTCAGCACCTGTTCTTCAAGATCAAGTATCCTCTCATCCCTTTGGTGTAAAGATGAAGTTTCCCTAAAAACACAGCCACATAAAATTTCATTCAATTACAATAGAGGAAGGCAATTCCCACAAGCACTTCTAAGTCAAAGCTACCTCTACAAGCCTACAACTAGTGCAGGCAAATTAATTTCCCACAATTTTGCTTGCTGGATTTAACCTTAACAAGCAAAGTGCAAATATTTAAGAACGGACAAACATTAACAGAGGCAGACTTGTGTGAGATGTTCAAAAATAAATAGAGACTGTCCCTCTTGAAAGCTTATGAGATCTGCTCATAAAAATCATCCAAACATTACCATTGACAATTCCTAAATATGATGCAATAAATCCTATCACATTACATGTTTTCCAAAAGTGGTGTTTGTAGCATGTGCATGTGAAGAGAGACGCATAATGATTCTCTCTCCCCAACTTCTTAAAAGATAAATATGAATGGGATGTCTATATCAATTATTTAAAGCAGAGTTATTAACTAGATGAGAGAAAAATTACATTAAAGAATTCAGGGAGAGGACAAAGTTTACCTCTCTTCAGCTTCATTAACCTTTTTACGCCAAATGTCTTGATTCTTGATAAGATTTCGATTGACCTAAGAACAGAAAGAATCATTAAATTAAAAAGCCAAATCCTAAGACCAAAACTTTTGCATATCCAAATACTGAAAGATTGCTCGAAGTACTGACATCTGCCACAGCTTCCTTTTCCAGTTCACATTTTTCCAATTTACTTTGGATGTCCTGCATTGTTGAAGTCACTGCAGTCTCAACTGCTTCTAAAATGGAACTTTCTCGTTTACTTTTCACCTCTGCAATTAAAGATTCATAATACTGAAAAAGGAAAACATGAAGAAGAAACTATTATTAAAGCTTTTTTTTTTTTTTTTTTGTAACAAAAGGAGAGATTTAGTGCCGCTCAAAAACACAAGCATCAATTTGCTATATTGATCTCCCAAGATAATGTGTGTGAAGCTAATCAGTTTGAAATTTTTTGTCCTCAAATGTAATCCAGAACAAAAGTTTCTTTTTTTTTTTTTTTTAAAAAAAAAAAAAGACCTATTAACAAAAGTTACTCACTTGTCTCTGAGCCTTAAGCTGAGTTGCAAGAAGATGATTGTACTCATCTACAATCTGTTAAGCATGAAAAGACAAGAAACATGAGAAATAAACCCCCAAATCAAGAAGCTTATACAACTGTCCAACCAGGCTGTGCTAGCAATATAAAATGCCAAACCAAACAACTTTCAGAAATAGATGATTCAGATGTCCACAAGTTCAGAGATAATTTTCATAGGAATAACATACTGTTTCAACTTTACTGCTAAATAGAGCTCCACTGATTCCAGAATCCTCACTACATCCACAAGTGCCACAATCTCCTTCATGAGAGTTCATATCGACCAACTTGCCATCAATTTTTGACTGGTTCAATCGATGAACATAATTATCACCAACGTAATCCCAAATTTGTTGTGTCCTTAAATCAAGAATATAACAATGCTGTGTATCTTGCCAGTGCCTCATAGCATGTCCTTCCTTATATCTGAGTTCAGAAAATGGTTTCAGTGACTATAGCTAAATTAAGAGAAATCTCCCCTATAATTATCATATCAATGGTAAAATTTTAGCATACAATCTTTTTTTTTTTTTAAAAAAAAAGGAAAACTTAATGCATTACCTTCCACATCCAATAAATCCACATATTAAGCAAACCCACAAATTCTCCGATGTTCCACAAACAGAACATGCTCGTTTCTCATCTTGCTGCTGGCAAAGTCGACAGACCTGATAAAATTTTCAGTCAGTATAGCCATTGACGACTGTTTTTTGTTTTTTTTCCGTTTTGCATACAATTTATGTCTTGTATTCTCCATTTCATACAATATGGAAAATTGTAGATTATGAAACTGTCACAAAAAATGACATTTTTTTTCATCTACAATTGAGCTGATTTCCAGTTCTGCAGAAAAAAAAAATGAAAGAAGCATCTTGAATGAATGCATATTATTTTCAAATTTTTGTGCTAATAGCTGCATATTTTCTTGCCCATCATCTTCTCTATGATGCATGATATACGTATCCACAAGAAACCACATTCTTGATATGGTGAGAATTGAATGCTAAAGAAATCCCCATATTCTAAATTCTGTTGGGACCTATTCTTGAGTAGGAATGGTCCAAGATCACCAGGTTCACACATAATCACAATGCAGTTATCTAACTCACCATCAAACATTTCCACAAAAATATTTTTCCTGATTCATATAATACTGAATAGCATGAACATGACATTATCTTCATGCTGGAAATAAAAAGTATACTGTTGAAATTTGAAAAAAGAAAAAAAATCCTAAAAAGCAAAAGTTAAATGTAAATGATCTAATTGGAGACCTGGGCAGAATATTCATCAGGAGCAGTAACAAGTTGCCCCTTATTCTTCTCCAGAAGAAAAAAAATTAAAATCAAGCTTAAAATTATTAAAATTTTAAACTCCCCATAAAGAGCGCCCCCACCAATTCTTTTATAATATATAATGCAGATCCCAGTAAATTAGTTCAACAACCAATTTAGCCATAAAAACAGTGAATTGAGTCCTTAACTATAAAGATTCATTTGTTTATGAAAACCAAAAAAACAGACATTATGTCACGAATCCAGCCCTCAGACAGATGCATTCCCTAATCTAAAATGAGGAAAAAAAAAAGTTCACCTGGCAAGACAAATAAGTCCACTTGGAAGTGCATGAACATTGAAATGAATGGTCACAAAGTGTACTGAGAATTCCACTGGTGTCAGAATCCAATCTCTCTGACATTATAACATAACAGATTAGTATAACATTAACACAAAAACCAATTGAACAAAAGACGCTTGGCATACCGAGGCATATTGGACAAATAGGCAGCTCAGTGAATCCTACTGGAGGTGTGCTGGCGATCTCCGAAACTTCAGTGTAATCCACAGAAAGTACAAATAGAATATGGCATACCTCAGCCTACATTATCACAGAAAAGGTACAATTATCTTCACTTAATCACAGCAGATAACAATATATGTTCCTGCTGATATTAATCACTACCCAAAAGGTTAAAAGATGCAAGAATTCAATTGAGAATTCAATTTAGTCCATTCAAACAATAATAATCACATACCTCAGCGGGCGAAAAACGTTTATCGTTCAAATTTCCATAAAATCCATCAGCTGTCAACTGATCATTCAGGTTTATTAGAACACTGTACCGATCTTCCATTCCATCATTCCTTTAACAATCATCAAAATAACCCTAAATTATATCATAATTTAGTTCAAAAAATGACGACGATGATGTTTGAAATTGAAGTTTTGTGATCATAATACCTGATGAAGAGGATTTCATGGACATTGTCAATGTGAGATTCGCAAAATCGAATAAAATCGTCGGCGGAGAGGTAATTAGGTACGGCGACAACGAAGAGAGAAGTGGATCGAGAGTTAGGGTTGGGTAACGAGCTCTGCGATGCGCTTCTATACAGGTGCACTAGGCCTCTCCTTTCGCTGTATTTAGGTTTAGGAATAACCTTTGATTGCGTGGCGGCTGTTGTGGTGGTAGATACCGTGGAGAAAGAAGTGTGCTCGAGTGTCAGAGGGTGGTCGGTGTCCACTGAGTGAACTCGGAGGATAAACATGGTTATTGATTGAGTTCAATGAGCAAGCTAACTCGGATGAGTCTATAATCGCGGGAAAATGGCGGTTGCTAGAATTTGAGGCCCGATTAGTGAAGCTCACAACTTCGTTAAATAAATACCCCGTCTTTGGCAAAGTTTTTTACGGGAAATTAGTTAATTATAGTTATTCTGTGTCTTTTTATTATTTTGTTATTAAAATAATTTTTATTTTATTAAATTTAAAATATTTTATAAGATAATATTTTTTTAATGTTGTTGATAATATTATAATTTTTAAGAAAAGTAGATGAATGATTATATAAAAATAGTGAGAGTAATAGTAATATGTTCAAATAAAATGACATTGGAACTTTAATATATTTATTAAATATATAAATTTAAAGTAAAATTATGATATTTTCTATGTAATTAATAAGGGTATTACAAATATTTACTTAATCAATTACCATTTTAAAAAAAAAAAGCGGACAAAATTTTAGGACAGATAAAAAAAGAAAATTTTGTCAAATGTTATCCGACATAGGTAATAATAATTTTTCTTGAGTCATATATATATATAACATCTATAGTCCCATATACTTGTTAGTTTTTATCAGTTTGACACTTCAACTTATAGTTTTGTTATTTTAATACTTGAACTCGTCTAAAATATAATTTTAGAATTCTTGTTAGCACACGTGGCATGAAGTAACAAATCAGCACATGTGTACATTATAGAGGTTTGACTGACAAAAAATTATAAATAGATGTGTCAAACTGCCAAAAAATTATAAATAGATGTGTCAAACTGCCAAAAAATAATAAGTACAAGGGTGATAGAAGTATTATGTCATTATATTAGTGCATATTAATGTATTTTAGACAAATTTAAATATAAAAATGACAAAATTATAATTTGAAGTATCAAACTTGCAAATTATGCTAAGTATAAGAGGCATAAATATATTATGGTTATATATATATATAAAGAAAATTATATTATATATTTAAATTGCGGTGGCTGTAATGGTTGATCATAAAATAAGTTGCCTCCCCGCATAGAGAAGGCAATGACTTAATGTCTTTCTATCCACAGGGTAAGGCATCAAAGGGGAGGGGTTCGAATCTCCCTCTCATTCCTCAATGTCAAAAAAAATAAAAAAATTATGATAGCCGGTGTTACATGACACATTTATATTAGAAAATAAAAAAATTGGTAGTTTTTTATTTTTATTTTTTATATTTTTTTGTCACCGTTAAATAGAGGGCAAAAAAATAATTCTACCAATGTAGTGATATTGTATGGAAAAGAAATTGAAATAAAGAAATTTACATATTTTTCTGTCAAAATAAAATCAAAATCGAATATAAACTTGTATTGTTAGTTAAAAAGAATAAAAATACAAAATTTTTAAATAAAGATAATGAAAAAATTTCCAACAGCATTACTAAAGTTTAATTCACAGTTATTATGATATATCTATATATATATAAAAATAAGGAGATTGATTAGGACTAACCAACTGAACCTTATCAAATATCAAAATACATCGACCAAAAAAAAAAAAAACATCAAAATACCTTATGTTTAGCACTTTTAGAAGGGGAGATTACGGGACTGAAATATATATATATTTATATATAAGACTTTTACTTCTTTAGCGCCTTTGTCTTTATCTTTGAAAAGGAACAAATCGGCAACATTACATTTCTCACTCCCCTCCCGTCCCCTGCTCTACGCGCTTTTACATAAACCATCGCAACGCTACTTTTCTCCCATCAAACTAGCCGTCGTTTCATCTTCTCCGATCAGCCAGTTTCCGATCAGATAACGTAAAACCACAGGTATCGATCTGTTTCTTTTTTCTTTTCTGATGAATTATTTGACGTAAACAGTATAAAATAAAGTCAATTTCTATTTCAGCAGGCTAATAAATGGCGCCCACCACGATCCGTAAGGCGATTGGGGTAGTAAAAGACCAAACGAGTATAAGCATAGCTAAAGTGGCTGGCAACATTGCTCCAGACCTTGAAGTTTTAGTTGTTAAAGCAACTACTCATGACGAGGATCCTGTTGATGATAAGTATGTTAGGGAGATTATAAATCTTACCTCGTATTCAAGAGCTTATGTCAGCGCATGTGTTGCTACTGTATCTAAACGTTTGAGTAAAACCCATGATTGGATTGTTGCCGTTAAAGGGTTAATGCTTTTTCATAGGCTTTTAGTTGATGGGCATCCTTCTTTTGAGGAGGAAATGGCTTGGAGTACGAGGAAGGGGTTGAGGGTTTTGAATATGGCGGATTTTAGAGATGAGGCTCATTCGCATTCCTGGGATCATGCCTCTTTTGTTCGGTTTTATGCTATGTATTTGGATGAGAAAGTTGAGGTTGTGGCTTTCGAGAGGAAATTGAGTGGTGGGGAAAGGAAATTGTTTGGTGATGATGGGTTTGGAGCAAGAGATGAGTTTGGTTCTGGGATGACTAGGAGATCAAGGTCTTATGGTGATTTAAATGATGGTGACTCAATTGGTAGAGAAAAGAGGGAAAAGGAAAGCGCCACACCAATTAGGCAAATGAGTCCGAGGAGGGTTTTAGGGAAACTGAATCAGTTGTTAAGGATGCTCGATAGAGTTTTGGCTTGTCAGCCGATTGGATTGGCTAAGAATAGTAGGTTGGTTCTTGTGTCGCTCTATTCTGTGGTAAAGGAGAGTTTTGGGTTGTATGCTGATATGTGTGAGGCATTGGGAGTGTTGTCGGATAGATTTACCGAGATGGAGTTCGCAGATTGCGTTAAAGGGTTTGATATGTATGTGAGTGCAGCGAAGATGATTGATGAGCTTGTTGGGTTTTATGGTTGGTGCAAGGATGTTGGGATTGCAAGATCATCTGAGTTCCCTGCTGTGCAGAGAATCACTGATCAGCTGTTGGGAAGACTTAATGGATTTTTAAAAGAAATGACAAGTAAGTCATCTAAGACTCCTGAAAGAATGAAGGAGGAGAAGGTTCCAATTAAGCAAGAGCCAGTAACAGATACGAATGAGGTCAAGGCTCTTCCCCCACCAGAAAGTTATTCCCCTTCACCCCCTCCTGAGCCGCAGCCTAAGCCACAACCTCAGCAGGTGACAGAGGATTTAGTGAATTTGAAGGAAGATGGAGTTTCAGCTGATGAGCAGGGCAACAAATTGGCTTTGGCTTTGTTCTCTAAAACACCAACTACAAATTCAAATGGTTCTTGGGAAGCATTCCCATCAAACGGAGAGCCTGAAGTGACTTCAGCGTGGCAGACACCAGCTGCTGAGAGTGGTAAAGCAGATTGGGAATTGGCATTGGTAGAGACAACTAGTAATCTATCAAAACAAAAAGCTGCTTTAGGAGGTGGCATGGATCCACTGCTATTGAATGGAATGTATGATCAGGGGGCAGTAAGGCAACATGTGAACACTACTCAATTGAGTGGTGGGAGCGCAAGCAGTGTGGCAATGCCTGGCTCAGGGAAGAGCGCAACACCGGTGCTGGCTTTGCCTGCACCTGATGGGACAGTGCAGCCAGTTGGGAACCAAGATCCGTTCGCTGCCTCACTTTCAATTCCAGCTCCTTCATACGTGCAGATAGCAGATATGGAGAGGAAGCAGCACCTGCTGGTTCAGGAACAACAGCTTTGGCAACAGTATGGAAGAGAAGGGATGCATGGGCAAGTGGGTTTGGCCAAAATCGGCGGGTCCGAGTACTACTATGGTCATACTCAGCCAATGATGATGCCACAGGTTAATGGCATGGGGCAGCCAAGAGGGTACTACCATGCACCTTACTGAAGCTGCTTATATTGATGCCGTTTTTTAGATACATTACACTCATGTTATTCTCCAACATTTATACAAGGTTTCAATATTGTGGCAATGATTTTTTTGATTGTATTTGTATATTTTCGCCATGAAGTTTCATACAGTAACAATAAAAAAAGGGGTTATATGAAAGTTTTGCATTATGTGCTTTTCTGGTTCTTCATACCCTTTATTGTTGATGAAGTTTGTAGGTTGCCTTCAAGTAATGAAACTCCGATGTTTAGTACTGTGAAAACAATAATACTTGTTTGAACAATTCGACTTCACCTGGCTGGCAGGAATAGAGGCATCTGAGGTGAGATCAACAATAGCTAGCTAGCTAGCTCATCATATTTCATTCTTTCCACATTTGAACCTTTCGAATACGAGCTTGACCGAGTCAGACTTGTCATTACTTGATTCCCAACTGGATCATGCTGGTTTTGTCTGATCCTATTGTCCACATAGAGTTCATTATTCTTCCAGAGCTGAAAGCAAAGAATTTGCAATATCAGTTGCAGGAGTACTTTTCATCTTTCAGCATTTCTCATTTTTCAATGAATTTTAATTTATGGTGGATGTGTTAGCAACTTTGAGGACACTTCGGCTCAGCCAAAAAAAATACATCCCTAAAATATATATATATAAATTCAACAATATTTTCCCATAAGCAATTAAACAACATTTTTGAAGAAGATTATTTATGTTTTATTATTTACAAATGTGTATTTATATAATAAATAGAACTAAAATAATTATATTAATTTTTATTTAATTATAGTTATTAATATATATTGCAAATATTGATATACAAAAATTTAGTGAAATAAAAGTTAAATTTAATGGTTTCTAATTTTATTTGTAGTTAAAAATAATTATTTTTAATTTTATTTATATGGATATCGTAGTAAGAGTTAAAGGACACCTTAATTCTAAACTAAATTTACCATATGAATTTGCAATTTTTTTTTTCTTTTAAGTAAAGCCCATCACATATTACAAAAGCTTGCTTGAACTATTATTTCTTGTCGAAATAACTCCTGGAAAAACAAATCATTTCAAGCCAGACCTCTTCTTCTTCCTTAAACCCTAATTTCAAAATCTTGATTTTTTTTTTCTGTTTCTTTAAACTTCTACTAATTTCCACATGCACATTTCAAATTTCTTCTTTTCCTTCTTATTAACTTTTTTTTTTTCATTTTTTCCACAGTAAACAATAAATATCTCGTACTACCACAGTAAACAATAAAAAAATGCAAAACCACAGCACTAACAACCACACTATTGTTAAACCCCACCGCACTCTCTGCCAGACCCAATTCTCCGACATGTCTAACGTCATCGTCCTCGACAACGGCGGCGGCTTTATAAAAGCCGGTCACGGCGGTGAACGTGACCCAGTAACAGTAATCCCCAACTGTCTTTACCGTCCACTATCCTCCAAAAAGTTCCTCCACCCATCTTCTGCCAACTTCACTACTGAAGACTTGACCTCTGCCGTAATTCGCCGGCCAATAGACCGGGGCTATCTAATAAACCCAGACCTCCAACGTGACATATGGAGCCATCTTTTTACTTCGCTTCTCCACATTAATCCTTCAGCTTGTTCACTTTTATTGACTGAACCGTTATTTACTCTTCCTTCTATTCAACGCGCTACTGATGAGCTTGTTTTTGAAGATTTTGGGTTTAAGTCTCTTTTCATTACTGATTCTCCTAAATTGGTTCATCTTTATGAGGCTAGCAGGAGGCCTTATGGGTTGGTTTCGAAAGCGCAGTGTAGTCTTGTTGTGGATTGTGGGTTTTCTTTTACTCATGCTGCTCCGGTTTTTCAGAATTTTACGCTTAATTATGGTGTTAAGAGAATTGATTTGGGTGGGAAAGCTTTGACTAATTATTTAAAAGAGTTGGTTTCTTATCGCTCTGTTAATCTTATGGATGAAAGCTTTATCATGGATGATGTTAAAGAGAAATTGTGTTTTGTTTCGCTTGACATTGTGCGGGACTTACAGATCGCCAGGTAATTTAAATTGAATATAATTAGATGGTGATTGATGGGTAATTGTAAGTTAACCATAAATATACGAACTTTGCAATTTGTAGATTGTATGTATTTCGATTGAGAAGTTGGAACTTTTTAATTCCCAATTTCTCGGGCTTTGTTAGATTAAGACCTCCCTAGCATCCATTTCTCTATTGTTTTTGCTCTTGATTTGATGAGGTGCTTATATTATATGATTACCTTGACTGTTATTGAGTTTTTTGTTTCATATCTTTTATGATTTGCGGATGGCGAGATAATTAATTTGACCATAGTTTTGTTTGTAGGGTATTGCTTACTTGGGCATAAAAGGGACAAACTTGTGTTGCTTAGCGGTTACTTATGGAATTAGTATTGTATTTGATGAAGATTGCAATTGGCTGTTTCAAACTTATGCTGTTTTTATGAGATGCTTATGTTCATTGTGTTATTGAGGTTTTGGTTTGTGGTAGAGTTGCTGGTTCTTTTTTATCGTACTTGGGATTTTTTGAGAAACCTTTTTTTTGTTTCATAGAAAACGTGGAAGGGACAATCTGCTGCGCTGTACTTATGTTCTTCCTGATGGGATTACCCACACTAAGGGTTTTGTTAAAGACCCAGATGAAGCAAAGAGATATTTAACTGATGGGGCTACTCCATCTTTAGAAACAAAGAGTGTGGATCAACCTGAAGTTTCAGAGAAGCTTGAGGACAGAAGGAGAACTGATTTATCAAAAAATGTGAGCTTCCTGCCCCTGGAATGATACTGCCTGTTTAATTCTATTAGGTTTAAAACTTTCATTGTCTGTGCAGGAGTTTGACTTGACAAATGAACGGTTCCTTGTCCCAGAAATGATCTTCCACCCTGCAGATTTGGGTTTGTATTGTTTCCTAGTATTTTAGTGCGGGAGTATTTTTATGTTTTCAATTCAATTTGGGGAGAAGTTGATCTTTTTGGACTGCTAACTACTTCTTGGATTTGGAATCTTATTATCACAATAACTATAGTTTTTGGGATAATGTTAGGGCTTACTTTTTTCTGTGTGCTAATGTTCACTGGAAGTTAGATTTCAACACAATAACTGAATTTCAAACTGTAATATAAAAATCATTCAAGTTTAAATGTGTTGAATAGGCCACTATTGTCTGTCAGTGAAAATTTAGCTCATTTTAGAGTGTGGCTCGCTGTCCCTTTTTTTTAAATTATTTTTTCTTGTACGATGAAAGGTTGGTCAGAAGACTTTCTTCCATCCCTGTTGTATCAGATATCAGATTGAATCTCCACCAAATCTAGCTACACTAACCTTATTGAAATGCAAATGGAAGTTGCATTATTTTCTCTAAGAAAAATGAGGATTATTTACACTCACAGTCCCTAGATTATTACCCCTTTATTACTATTGTCTTAAAGAATCAATTGATTATACAAAAATTTTTAACTTTTAATTTCAGTAGCAGTAAACCCGCATTCGTCGATTTTCAATGAAATTAACACTGAAATGTTAACGTTGGCGAATAAGGGAATGACGATGTGACAAAATTATTTTAATAATGAGCTAGAAGTCATTCTACGTGAAGTTTTTTCATTTACATTGTAAAGTTTGATAGAGGCCCACGTGGCCTCTAGTTCATTATTGAAAATAATTTTGCCACATCCTCATCCTCTTATTTGTCTACTTCAGCGTTTCGGTGTTGATTTCATAGGAAATCGATGAATGGAAAATCACCGTTACTGAAATTAAAAGTTAAAGATTTTTATGAGCCCAATTGATTTTTTGGGATGATGGTGGGAAAGAAGTGATAAGTTAGGGACTGTGAGTGTAAATAACTCGAAAAATGAAATTAAAGTGACTATGCTGAAATTATGTGACATTTGAGAAATGGAAGAACTATGTTTTAGTTGAATGCTGAATGTCATATAATGGACTAAAGAAGGAAGAAGGGAAGTATGTTTACATTTTGTCAGTTATGTTGGACTTGAACCTGAAAGCTAATATAAGGTCTCTCTTCAGGTATGAACGAAGCTGGATTAGCAGAGTGCATAGTTCGAGCAGTCAACTCTTGCCATCCCCTTCTTCACCCTGTCCTCTATGAGAGGTGATTTCACAAACTCTTATGGGGATGCAGTGTTCAGCATTGAAATTTGTAACTTTTTTTAATAATATAAATTGATTTTTGTTTAAATATTGTGCTTGTTCAGCATCATGTTAACTGGTGGAAGCACACTATTTCCCAGATTTGCTGAGAGACTGTAAGTTTCTATTTTTTTTCCTTGAATACTGTATATTTTATTTGAATTTTGGAGTTCAATTCATGTTTTTGGATGAAATTGCAGTGAAATGGAGCTCAGGCCTCTTGTCCCAGATGACTATCAAGTGAAGATAACCACACAAGAAGAGTAAACTCCTCACTCTTATAAAGTATTAATTTGCTCCTTTTAGCGACATGGCTCCCTATTTAATAAAATCTTGTGATGATTGGCCAGTCCTCTGCTAGGTGTATGGCGAGGTGGATCACTTTTGGCATCAAGTCCTGATTTTGAAGCTATGTGTGTCACCAAGTCTGAGTATGAGGAACTTGGATCTGCCCGATGTCGTAAGAGATTCTTCCATTGAGCATCAAAACTGCCGATTGCTGAAGGTGTCCACGTCCTTACCAGTATAGAACCATGTGCAATTCCGTTGAGGAGGATTACTGTTTACAGATGAGAACTTCAAGCATTTTGCTGCTCAGATTGTTTGTGTACGTTATTGTGCTAATTTTCCTGCCAGGTTTGTGACAATGAAGCAGCATAAAGAAATGGAGGCGTTGCTCAACTTTTGTCAGAGTTTTGTAGTTCATGCAGCTTGTTTGGCTGGCAAAGAAAGGCAATGACCTGATTCAGTTCGTTGTGATCATGGGCTTGATATGTCAAGTGCTACTTTTTAACTTCTCATCTCCATGGAGGGACTCTGGATAAATATCCGTCCTCCTAATAACAGTGACGACAAATACATCCAGGTGCCACATCCCTAATTTCATCCAGGTGCTAGGTGATCCCTGATATTCAGCAATAGACACACCATAGAAACTGCTGCTTAGTTTTTTATCCTAGATACACCGTAGAAGTTATTGTTCTTGTTGAATCTCTGCAGGCAGATTGCCACCATATATGAGTGTCGAGAGATGGTGACTACCAGTATAAATACACCTTTGTGCATAAAAGAGTTGTAGACTACAAAATAGGTTTTTTCAATTGGTGTAGACTACAAAATAGGTTTTTTCAATTGGTGTAGACTACGAAATAGGTTTTTTCAATTGGTCTCGTTCATCTCATTTCAAACTGTAACAATGTTAATACGTTATTTATTTGTGTTCTGTTCATGCTGTTAGTAAATTGAACATCGGTTTTTCTTTTTTGGCATTTTCGTCCCTCCTGTAGGAAAGACTAGAAAATGGACGCCAACAATTAGACCAGTTAATACAAGAAGTAAGATGTAACTTGAAAATAATTCATTCTTGTTTTCTCAAGTATACAATACAACAAATTTCTCTTCTGCCAATATGAATTTGATTATCATCGCTATTAATATCAAACAGTGTCCTGTCGGGAAAAAAAAAAAAATATATATATATATATATAATCACTCATAAAGGAGAAACAGAAAAAATAAATCAATGATGTCGCTATTTACTAAGTATCAAAATCATGTATTCTTGAGTGTCATCCCAAAAATAAGCTTTGGCGCGATTTCGGAATTAATTCCTCTACAACAACAAACACCATGGCAGCTCATTCTATCCGACCAGATCCAAACAGAAAAATCTCTTCGTTACCCTTCCATCTTAACCCAACTCGGGTACTGGACCAATTCTTGAATTAAATCTGGTGCTTGCTCTCTTCTGCTGGCGGGCCTTCCTTTCCCCAAAAAACAAAAAAAAAAAATACAAATCACTAGTCACTTCCAAAGTGGCAAAATTACAAGACCTCGTGGACAATATCTGTCATTTAGTCAAATTAGTCAGAAAATGGATGTGAATCCATGCATAGGTGAACCAATTTCCTTTGATACTGCCCAAAATATTCACCAACAGCAATGACATCTTCATTCTCTGGGTTCAATAACTTAAATAGAGTATCATTGACTTTCCCTGACTCATTTTCTGACACCTCTAAATTACAGCTAATTTCTTGATGGACTTCGTTGCAAGCAAGTATGAACATGGCAGCCGTGTCAGGTTGCTGTGCTTCACGGAGTGCTGCAAGTGCCTCTTGCAGTGCACCAGCCGCAACAAATAATATCAGAGCCCTGCATGAGCCATTGTAAAAAGCTTAACAAAAGAACAATTGAGCATCATGTTTAGAGGGCTATCAAGCATTGGAAACAGAAGTACCTCCAGAGATTGTGTTCAGTATGGAGAACATGCTCAGCCCACCTTTGCAATACCCTGCCAAAAAACAATCCGGTAATGAGATGAGGATGTTTACTTCAAGTGTCAAAGCAAAAAAGAAAAAACTACTGTAGCTCTAAAGATATAAAGATGGTTCCATCCAGCAAATTACGTTAATTGATATAAATTGCTGCAACATGGTAGATGGGCAAGTAATATAATTAAAGAATCATAGAAAGCTCCATGTTGAGAAATGAAAACATGAAGTGACAATTGATTGATGAAAACTATGTGACAGAATCTTGCATCAGCCTCAAAGGTTTAGGGACAGCTTCAAGTTTTTTTTTTTCTAGGGAATTTATAAAAAAAAAAATAATCAGAACCTTGCATAATCAGATCCCCTCAAGTGCGTAGCAGCTAAAGTTGCTGCATCTGTCCAGCATCCAGCATCTTGGAGCTGCACAAGGGCAAAAATTTATCAGTCAAGAACAAATTGAACATGATTTACGGAACTTGATATACTGCAAGGAAAGAGAATGGTTATCACTTGTCAACCCACCTAAAAAAATACTTCAACATCATGGGTAAGTAAGTCAATCCAAGGACAGAGCATGAAACAAACCCTAAAAGGCCAGTTACTATTCCGTGTCTGTTTGCACATGCAGATTCTTTTTATTAGAAAACTCCTCTCTCTCACCCAATGCCCCAAATAAATTTTGCACATCTCACCTTCAAGGAAGCCCATGTATAATCAATGATACCGGAATAATATGATGCAACCAACAGGACTATCATAACATCAAGACCCTTTTCAATCTGCCACTACTATGAGAAACTTTGGATGAACAGCAATAACTTGACAAGAAATTCTGATGATTGTTGTGTTTTCAATACGTTTCATCCAATTTTTGCCTTGTTTCGTAACTGGGGAGGGGAAAGGATTTTTTTTCTTTTTGTGATATTTGTAAAACAAAGGTCCAATCACAAAAGGGTTTTTTTTTTTTTTTTCAAATTAATGGTACATTTGCATGGTGTATTGCATGGCAAAATGAAAGAATTTATATACTCCTTGCCCTTGATCAACATATCATGAGAAAAATTTAGCACATGTAAATGAACTCATTGCTGAAGTACTAAAATGCATGTGAGAAAAGTTTATATAAAACCTAACCTGAGAACAAGCTTCTTGATGCCTTCCAACAGCACAAAGAAGATGAGTGCCAGACAATGATCTGTCCGTCCTAACCATATTAGCTGCAACAACCTTGTCAATTATACGACAGTCAAGAACCGAAAAAAATTAGAAGAAAATAAAATTGGTTATAATTCAATCACAACAAATTTGCTGATGTGAAAATATGAGCTATTCCAAACAACTGCTCACCTTAACTGCAAGTTCATGAAGAGACATCGACACAGCAGAAGAAAGAGCCACCGCACGTAGAGCATTAGAATAGAAATAAGGACTATCTGGAGAGGTGGAAAGTAGCAAACTGACTGCTGCTTCTAAATTCCCAACTGACACAAGCCTGTTTATCATGGAAACGAGATTGTGATTATCCCATTGAATCTAGAACTCAAAAACAGAAATATGATGGCCAAGAGCTAGTGAACTAGAAATTTAGATACTATGCACATTCGCATAAGAAAAAGTAGAAAAAATATATACATTCGATAGTGTACTTATTAACAAATGGTAGGACCACCAACACAGCTACAAGTCCAAAGTAGCCATCTTATTTTTCAAACAAATTAGTATTTTTAATTGTTATATTTTCTCCTAGCATACCTACAATATGGGTTTTCCTTTTAACCATTAACTTATCACTAGTGAGCTGTGAGTAGCTAATAGCTCAGTGCTGAAATCTTAAGTAGGGTTTGTTTGAGTCAATCATCTTCTAAAGTATTTCAAATCTTCAAGGTTTGGTTCTCACAACTATTGATTTCACAAGTTTCAATAGAACAAAGTGATAATTTGTAATGTCCTCAAGCTTCATATACAGTGAAATTACCAACCTATGGCACTCAACGTTGTAGTAATTATGTAGCACAAAATGATAATTAGTGCAAGCCACTATAAAACAGAAAACAGATGACTCACTCATGAACACGGTTCTGAATAGCCTCCTCTCCCTCCAACTTCTCATGCCAAGGAATTCGCTCACTAGCATTCTCCCACAGCTCTTCTTGCTTGAAAGCCATTGATCTAAATTGAGCAGTGCACTGCAGCACAAATAGGTCATACCACAGTAGACAATAGTATAATATTTATCCATCAGACTACTTGTACCAACATATACAAAAAGGAAAAGAAAAAACAGAGGAAAACAAGAATAAAAAACAATAACACAACAAAAGAGGCAGCAATAAGCAAAAACAAATTATACAATAGCAGACTTACCAACGAATCATGCCTCTCCGTATCAGTCACTGATTTCCCCTTTGATGCAATTCTGTTCAACATAGCTGTGTCATCAAGCTCTGGCACTGAAGTTGAGCTGGGTACTTTCTGAGGAGACTTATTTACTGACTTATTCATCAAATGTTTTAGAGCATGAGGCAACTGTAACCAGAAAATAGCTTCCGATGTTTCACCAAAAATGGCAGCTGCAAACGCAAACCTCACAGCACAACCTTTGTTGACTATGGTAGCATATAATCTTGCCCTCTCATCATCAAATATGCAGCCTTGGGTAATGAGAAGCATCCACAGCAGGTAACAGAAAAGGAAAAAAAAAAAAAAAAAACAGATCAATAAAGAAACTCAGAGAAGGGCCTTTCCTTGAAACCTCAAATGATGAAAGAAATAAAATCCACCTTCTTTCCGATAAGGCTCCAATACTTTAAGAAGCATTTCTGGCACTACAGAGTCACCAACTGAAGGTAAATCAATCAAGTAGCTGCGCAGATCTGCTGCAGGTAAAGCAGTTCCAGGAATGGAGTGAGGCCTCTTATCAATAGCTGTACCACAAGTGTTAAACCAGGAGGGCTTGACACCCAATTGCAGGATCATCCGTAATGCCTATAGCAAAAGTAAAAGCAGCATAGATTAACAGAAATAGAACTCATTCTCTATGGACCCCCCCTAATATAATCTTCGAAAAAGTAAAAATGCCTTTCTCACAGATATTCTGGATATTTACCATCATCTCTGCACAAACAACAACGATAAAACTTCACAACCAACAATATAATGCTCAATATTGAAGACTTTCCCTACTCTTTCAATCAATAAAGAGAGGACAATAACGAGGACGAGATTACATTAATCATTCTATTCCTAACTCATTTCTATATGATGTCAGTAAATTACCAGTACAAAAACTACATATTCACCCAGACAGTGATAAAAGGAATGCACTAATACAAGTGAGGCAATTCAGAGAGGAATGTGTGACAAGTTACACAGCTATTCTGAAGCTTAAAAAAAAAATAGAAGTGCAGGATAATAACCAGGGCATGTGGTGTGGGGAAAAGTATTGGAGAGCATATCGGCATTGGCCTAAATCTTTCTTTAATGGCTCCAGGATGCAGTCCATGGCCAAGTTTTTTGTCATTTCTGCATGAATAAAACAGAGTTGATATTAAAGTATCAACATAACTTCCAGCACAGTTAATCAATCTAAATGTGCCATGTAAAACACTGCAGTGTTTAAGAGCTAATTAGCATTCATGGATACAAAAGGGAGAAGGATGTCATATTTTGGTGCTACTATTGCAGAATAGTGGCACAGAGAACAAAAATTCATCTCCAATAAACATAACATCATTTTTCAAGGAAAAACTTCTGCCACTAAGCAAAATATGACTGTGACACTAAATTACAATAGGGTAATTCAGACACCAAGAGATTTTCATCTCCAACACATGATATCCATAAGAGACCTAATCATTCAACTTTGTTGCAAAGTTAATACCAAGTGAAAATTTGGGCATGATAAAGAATCATGCAAAGATAAGATTAATTTCCAAGTGTCAGCATCTATTTCTATGTCCTTCTCTAGAGCCAAATAGATTGAAGGATTCTAAAAAACAGAGGGTAAACTGAATCATTTTTCAGAACCTAATCCTCTTCCCATCTTTCTGTTAATCAGAGCCATAAAATAACTAAAAATAGAGGGTCTTGTAACATTCTCTAATGCAAGAGCGGTAATAGTCTATGAACTCATAGAAAGAGACACTATTCTATTGGTATTAAATTACAGAAGCAATCAGCTCCAACATCATAGCAACCTCCAATTCCAAGGCCCCCAACCAGACCTTGACAAGCATGCAAAATACATACAAATTTCACTACTACTTAGTATCACCATCTATCATAAGTCCAATGGTATCTATAAGTATCAAATTTAGAAATTCATACCATGTAGACTCTAGGATAATATTACACATGATAGATCTCATTTGACACTTTCCCATACAAGAGCAACAAGAAGAGGATAAAAACAAGTTTGTCAGCTCATCTAAAGTATTACTTACATATTAACTTTAACAAGGCGGAAGCTACTATCAGCTCCAGCAATGCATAATACCAAAGGGTCATTTTTGTCAGTTCGCAAAGGCAACCAATCAAGTTCCAATACAAGGGTTCCAGGAAACTGAGGTTGCAAAAGTGAATTTGCTAATGGATCCTGAGTATCCTGCAATTAGAACATACAGAGAGTCTAGATCAAACGGATATTCAGATATAAATAAACAGAACCAGTAATAATACCAATTAAATGATTCATGAGAATATATGGTGGATACATTCTGGATTTTAACACACATACACACAGTAACAATGAAATTTCCCAGCAGATAAAAACATAGCACATGACCAACATTAAAACATAGCATGTATGTGCAAATCATATGCAATAAAAAAAATTACATGCAGAAAGCATTAAGAAACAACATTCATAATTGCCATTTTTATGCTTACAAGGTCAAATACAGAAAAAGTATTATCATAAAAAAGCACAGCAATACGCCCTCGACTACGATCTCCAGGAACCACTGGTGAGAATTTGATTCTGCGTATTCCTTCTCTATGAGTGTTAAATGATGAAGAATGCCCAGTTATCACATCCCACCATCGGATGTAGCCAGACCTGTCACCCATAACCTGAGAAATAGTAAAGCAGCTGCCTTGCTTAACAGAACTTTTGGAAGAACCAAGATTATGATCAAGAACACTAATGAATGAAATTGTTAAAATAACTATAACACATACAACATGAGGCAAGCGATAAGCCATGGCAGTGATTAATCCATCAGATGAAACGAAAGAGGAAGAAGGCCATTTTGGTCTACAAGAAAGCTAAAACAAATCAGCAAAAGCAAGCAAGATACAATTATACATCCATGATAGCATAAGTGATAACGATTTACGAACAATATTTGAGCAATAACATATCATAATAATTATGGAGAAAAGAAAAAGTTTCTTTTAAGTTGACAAAGAAAATGAGGTCGACCAATTTGATTAATGTTACACATGCCCTGCAAATCCGAAGTTCTCAAAAAGGTAGAGACCTTCAACCTAAAACTAAGCAAACCTCATTAATGTCAAAAACAATCTAATTTAATGAAGTGACAACTTTCATATCATATTTTGGTGCTCATATGTTGATCATTTGTATGATTAATGTACAATTACCCATGTTTTGACCTTTACAAATCAATTTTGATTCACTAATTCGTATTTCTAAGTGTGTATATAAGATAGGCATTTGTTGATGACCATTTGGAGGCAAAGAGCACAAATTTTTCAAGTTTCCAGCATTCCTCACGATGAATTCCACGACCGTTATCATGCACACCACAGTCATGATCAAGTGCCTCAGGATCATGAGACAAGGAGCTCTTAGTTTTATAACGTCATTGTAGTCCTCACAATCAGTCCCACAATCGTGATCCTGACATGCCTGCTTGTGATCGTTCAAGCTCTTACAAGCATCAAGTTCTCGCAATCTCAGTCACGATCGTAAGGACACCTAGTTCACTTATGACCATCAAGGCCTCTTAGTACTCAAGTTCACGGTGCTCTTCACAAGCACCCCCATGATCATGATCAAGCATGCCTCACTCGTGATCATCAACACCCAAAAGAAGACTGATTTCCAATGCTCCTCACGATGGAGCTCACGATCATTGGCTCGATCATGGGCACACTAGTCACGATTGTGATCATGCTCATGAGTGACATGTCAAGCCTCTAACGGTCAGCAATCAAAGGCAATTGTTAGTTTTTTCTTTACTCACGATTGTGACATGCTTCCTTATGATCGTGAGCATGCATTTTACTGCAAAAGCTGAATTAGCATTTAATGAAGAAGAAGAAGCTTGGGGACAAGATTGAGCCTCTCTAACAGTCATTTTTACTCTCCTACTCTATAAGCAAGTGCTAGAGAGTTGTTAAAGAAGTTAGAAAGTTCGATGAAACATTCAATTCTTAGAATTCTACTCAATTCTCAAGCATTCATTGTTTCCTCTTTGCATCCAATTAAGTGTGATTTGTTAAACACTTTGAGTGTTTGGATTGTGTGATTAAAGCTAGGAACTCTTCTACTCTTTCTTGGGCTAGGAAGAAAGGAAGTGAGGTTTCTCTCTAAGGAACTGGTTTAAGTGTGATCCACAAAACACTTGGGAGTTTGGGAAATTGGTTAGAGCTTAGCCAAGAAAAGCTCAAGTTGTAAAAGGTTTGAGTTGAGCTTCAAAAACTCAAAGGTTGTAAATCAATCTAGTGTAATAGATTGGGTGTGAGTTTACAAAATCCTAACTTAAGGATAAATTATGTTGAGACATAGGTCCATTGAGGAACCTAAATCCCTAGATCTTGTGTGTTATCACTTCTACTCCATCTCTTAAATTCTTTATTATTTTCTTTAAATCCCTCTTAATTTCCTTGAAAATCCTAATTAGCCCTATTCATCTCCCTAGGGCCTTTCATCATCTCATTTTTCATCTGATCAACGCATTTTATATGTCAAAGATACCTATGTGGCTTCAGCCACAACATTAAGAATCTTGATTAAGAAGTGACTTTCAGGTGCAAAATTTAAAGAAAATACATGAAATGAATCTTTCAGGATCTTATAGTAGTATACAAGGACTTAATAGAGTTTATCACATTGTGCATGCTTCATAGGCAAGGAATTTCCTTTTATCTTTTTCAGTTAATATATTTTTTTTTTCCTTGAAGTGCAAAGGATAGACCATAAGAACAAGACAGATTTTTAATATCTCAAACGCAAAACTTAAGCTCATGGAATACTAATGAAATGCAATTGCAAAACACATCTACTCAAATAAACTAACTATTGCAATCCTCAAAATAGTTAAAAGTCTACATCTTATTGTTTCCATATAAAAGTGTAAATGGAAATTTGAATGATAATTCAAGTGAAGCAGAGGAGCAGATCTCGGGATACAAAGGAGTCATTGTATGACAAGAAAATCAGAAAGTTAAACGATTGGTTTTATACCATTTCCCACAACTTCGCATAACTGAACCCTTATTCCATCATACTTGGGAATCATACCTGAAGTCCCGAATCCTCCGTCCATGAACCTCAAAAACTCCAAGAGCACCATTTACAAGCGCAAATGCAAAACTTTCCGCTAATTCATCTTGAGATGCATCTGAGCTTGTTGTTGCTGCACATAAAAACTAGTTCCATGTTCAAATATTGAGAAAATACAGAAAATTAAAGAAGCCTTCACTAATATCATGTAATACTTCAGCAAAAAAAAGTTCGAAAAAAAGAGGAAAAAAATAAAGAGCTCACTAGATTCTGATGAAGATTTTGAAGTAGATACTGCATCCGATGCTACTGGTTGGTGATCCTTGGATGACCATGATGATTGCCTAGACGGACCATTTTGAACTGCCCGGGGAATCGTTGGAAGAGTCCATTCCAACACCGTGAATGGAAGAGCTAATGATCTAAGCTACATAGAGGTATAAAGCATAGTAATTATCTAAAAGAAGCAAATAGTTCAAATCTAAAGCATTTTTCAAGAAAAAAGGCATTACGGAAATTAAAGTACACCGTGAGTAAAAAAAAGTTAAAAGGAAGAAATTTGTTCATTACTATAATTCACAAACCAAGTACGTGATGCCATATGATGCGGATATCTAAAGAAGAAAAAAAAGGAATGCACACATGCTAAGAAACGCGGACACGGATACGACACGGATACGACACGGATACGACACGACATGACACGGATACGGCGATTTTTAAAATTTAAGAACACGACACGGGTGGAATACGTTTATATATATATATATATATATATATATTCCACATAAAATGTGTATTATTTTCTATTATATAAAGATGATTTGTTAAAAAAAATAAAGTTAGTGTCATAAAATAAAAACTCCATGAAATTTAAACACTTAATATATATATATATATATTCCACAAAAAAAATATGTATTATTTTCTATTATATAAAGATTATTTGTTAAGAAAATAAAGCTAGTATGATAAAATAAAACTCTATGAAATTTAAACACTTAATATAACAATTTAATTAATTATCTATAATTGTCATATATAAGGCAAACATAAAAAGTGACCAATTAAATTAAATTATTAATAAATTAATTAAATTAAATTATTAATCAAAATTATTAATTAAATTAAATTATTAATCAACATTATTAATTAAATTAAATTATTAATCAAAATTATTAATTAAATTAAATTATTAATCAAAATTATTAATTAAATTAAATTATACAAAAAATGGAGCTAAAAAGTGTTAAAAAAAAGTGCCCCGCCGTGTCCTAAAAGTGTCCAGTCGTGTCGGTCCCTTATCCCAACCAGCCGTGTCGGTCCCGTGTCCCAGTCGTGTCAGTCCCTTATCCCAGCCAGCCGTGTTGGTCCCGTGTCCTAAAAAGAAAAAAATAATAAAATAATAGAGCCGTGTCAGACATGTGTCGATATCGAAAAAGTGTCCGACACGAATACTCCACCCTATTTGAAGTGTCGATGCTTCATAGCACACATGAGAACATAATCTAAAGTCCCACTTATAGCTCAAAAAACTTCATTTACAATCTCAAAGCACTTCTACTTCCAAAATTAGTCTTAAAGGCTATGAAAGACAATCCAACTTCACAGCAATTCCATAATAACCTGTATCCATTTTTATTAGCAAGCTCCACTGCAATGATGAAATGAAGCCATTTATTGTCATCAACTGAATTTTAAAAGAAGACACATATTTTTCACAAAGTAAAAGAGCTTCATCCTCTTAAATGAAACGCATAAAGAAATTCCTTTTAGAAGCATATTAAAAGATACAAGAAAGACATGTCTTGGCTAAAAAATTTTCCAAAACTACACATACCTAATACGATATAACCATAATTGCATCCTTCAAGTAATCACAAATGTCAAATAAATGATAATTAATAAAAAGATGGTATTTAACGCATTTGCTTGGTCCAGCATCAGCTCCCATACTGGACACATTGTTCACCAATAAAGTCATGAGTCAGATGACCACAAAATATCAATTTTGTTAAAAAGAAAAAGGTAAAAAGAGCATTCAATGGGCTGTATAAGCATGGAGCAATGAGTAAGCATTTCAAATGCTAGTTGAAATGAAAAGGTATCAACCAACATACCATAATAGGAGTTTTTGTCATTGCCCAAACCTCCACAGGAGCATCACGAAACAAAATAAGAAGATACCTGGAAATTTTGGAAAATGTGTGTAAGCTAAAGATGAAAACATATAATATGATGTGTTTATGAATATCAGTTAACACATAAACAGAAAGAGGAGATGCTGAAAGAAACACTCCGAAGAACAAGTAGAAGCACAAGTCTTGCAGTTATGCATTAAATGCCATGCTAATGTGCATTAAAAAATCAAAAAGCATAGATATCAAGACAACCTTCCAGATGAAGAAGACCTTAAAGCTCTAATAGGTGCACGCTCTGGCTTTTGTAAAACCCGAAATGGTCTATTAAGGCCACTCCGAACACAAGTTACCACAAGCCTATTAATGTAACCTCCAGTTTTTTCATTCACCTGATTCACAAAGAACAAGAGGATGGAAAGAAAACAAGGAAAAATAAAGGAAAGGAACGGAACAGACAACAATGTAGCTAAGATAAGATAATTTCACATGCCTATACCTGACTGTAAGAGAACGAAACTAGTCTAGAATTTCCAAGCCACCGTAATCCTCTAACTGTACCATTATGAACTGAGAAACTTGCAGCAACAGCATTGGCATAAACATCAACAATATCAATAGTTCCACTCTGAGTTCCCAAAGCAACTAGGGGAACAGCTGCAGCAGGATAATTTCCTCCACCTTCATATTAAATTAATTAATTAATCAAAGTCCTCAGTATAATTTGAAGTATAATACAAAATTAGAATTTTAGAAAAAAAAATCAACATGAAATGAAACTAACGAGCCAAAGTAGCTGTCAAGGAGGGAGAGGGTACGGCCAGCATTGTTACTGTTGAAGAAAGAAGCTGCAGCTGTCCAACTAGGCTGATCTGTGCATCAGCGCTTGACATGTAAGTAAGCATAGATAACTCAAAGAATGTGAACTGACTGAAAAATAAAGCTATTCAACAGGGTATCATTGTCCAGCTAGGTTGATCTGTGCATCAGTGCTTAACATGTAAGCAAGCATAGATAACCTAAAAAAATGAAGAGACTGAAAATAAAGCTATTCAGTAAGGTATCAATGTTTATAAAGAGGATAAAAAATGTTGCACACCACTAATATAGCCCTTTGTCAATGACCAATCAAAACAAAAAGCTACGACATTTTAAAATCATAAATGTACTTTGTTCAATTACCAATTTTGGATTCTTGTGCCACCATATCAGACCTATACAGCTGATAATAAATAAACATCAAAGAAGAAATGCTTACTCGCTGACCTTATATGAGATGGCTGCTTCACTGAGAATCAACGATGATGTACGACTTTTATTGCCACGAGCATTTTCTTGCTTCTTCCCTGCTTCTGGAACAAGTCCATCAGCAGAAGCTAAAAGTGACAAGTCATTAGCATCAGAAACCACAGTCAAGTCTTTAACATCTTTTTGCGAATCTCCTGTCCCTTCAACAGTCAATAGCCAGTTCCATATTTTTCCATCATCAGAAATGGAAATCAAATGTGTCTTGGAAAGAAGAAGAGTATCATCAAAGAAATCGAAAGGATTGTCAAAATCAGTAGTGTTGGCTGAAGGAGTATTAGGTTTATCAGCATATAACTTGGCAACATTTTGAAGTGTGGACTCTGACTGGCAGATAGTGACAGATAGAACTGAAGGCGAAGGAACAGATGAGCCAATTGAAGGCATCAACTCCTCCATTGCACACATTACATGCAACTGCTCTCCACTGCGATCATATGCAGATAAGTACATTCCCTTGGGACAGTGTATAAGGGGAAAATGCAACATAATCATCATTACAGAAAGAGCAATAAAATAAAAGTGAGATGGAGACAAGCTACAAATATCACGAGTAGAAAAATGAGAAGATATCAGATGATACTTAAGGTTTCTTGTGTTAACAAGCATGCACATAAAAAACCAAAAGCGAAAAACAATCCTTTCAGTACTAATAACTACCATTAATAATGATAACTTTCTTCATCATTATGCAATAACCATGGATATGAACTTCAGTAATCTTCAAATAAATGTTGTACAAAATCAACATTAAATTTGAGTAGGCAGCAACCAAAAAAAAAAAAAAAAAAACACTTAATACACTCCCTAGTGCAAACTCTATTTTGCCATATTCTGAAATACAAACAGCAATGCTATTTATGCATCATTAAAACAACAAATGGATTCAATCCGCATATCTACTTTCTCAAGTTTACTGAACTTGCCTCTTTCAATTGATTACACTACTAAACCATAACAGTGAATGAAAAGCCTAAAAACAATTTGGTCAATTTTTCATGTTTGAAAGACATTTTAAAAGAAATGAAATCTTACCATAAGCACATGATTTTGAATTATTCCCAACAAAAATTTAACATAACTTCAAACAAATTCACTCTATGCTATCTCAAACTTTCAAACCAAAGGATATAAAAACCTAAACACAAAATGCAACAATTTTCTCACAAATGAAACTATAGCAAGCAAGCAACAAGCAAATACAAATTTCAAGTGGCTAAAGAAACTTACTCTTTGCGCCGCCAGATGCTGAGCTTTCCATCAATATGAGCACAATAAAGTTGCTCATTATTTGGATCCGGCAACACATCCAAAAACTTACCACAACCTCTCGGCAAGGCCGTACTACACAACGCCGTTTCATACTGCAAATCAAACACAACTAACTCCCTAGGAAACGTCACAAACACAATATACCTCCAATGTGGAGAAAACGCCAATTTCACACTGTACAAGGGGTAAACCGCTGCCGAAGGAGATCCGCCATTAGACGACGTCGTCGCATCCCTCTCTAACCTCACTAACTCACTACAATCCGTCGTAATACTAAACTGTTTAATCACAACATCAGCTTCAGTCTCGCCGAGCACTTTAATAGATAAGAGAAATCCTTTAAGTCCAATGACACAAAAATGGCGCGAATCAAACGGATCGCGACGTACACACGACAAAAGCTCAGGCGACGCGTCGTATTTAAAGAAACATCTGTTGTTGTTATTATTATTATTATTACTACTAGCAGTAGAAGTGGTGTAGAGGGAAAGAGAAGAAGGACCGGAAATTGCAGCGAGTACGTAGGAGTCATGGCGGGAGAGGATCCAACAGAGGTCCTGAACGCCACATTTAGGGTTAGGATCATGATCGAGCCAGAGAAGGACGGATTTGTGACGGAAATCGAGGAGAGCGATACGGCCGTGGCGGTCAGCGGCGGCGAGGAGGAGATGAGAGGATGAAGGTTCAGTGGAGAGGAGGTCGCGGGTGAGAGAGAGAGGAATCCACCGCACAGAGGTAACGAAGGGGGAGAGAGAAGATGAGGAGAAAGAGGAAGGAGGAGGGAGAGGAATGGTGGAGATGAGCTGAAGAGAACGCGAATCAACAATGGAAATGGAAGATCCAGAAGGGAATGCTAGGAGGCCGGAAGTTGAAAGGTCGACGGAGTTGAAATTGTTCCGAGAAGGTGGTCCCGGTAACATGCAGTCCCAAGTTGAGTCAGCTGTTGTTTGCGGCGGCGTTGGCGGTGGTGGAGCGGACATTTTTTTTTTTTTTTTTTTTTACGCAAGGAAAATTATTAGGACAAAAAAAATAAATAAATAATGTGTCCGAAAGGAATAGATTTGATCTGTTGGTTAATAAATAAGCCTTTTTGTTTACGTTTTAAAACTGAGAGGAGGAAAGAGAGCTTTTTGGGATCTGCCTGCCTGCTTGGACCACGAGTTTGGGTGGAAGGTTTTTTTTTTTTTACAAAAGGTCAAATTCAACATGCAATATAGTCCTGAAAATTAACATTAAATTTTAAATTTTTTATTTTAAAAAAAATTAAAAAAATTAAACTATATTGAATGTTATCTTATAAACTCTTACCATTAAATTTTATAAGTTAAATAAAATTTTAATTTTAATAATTAATTAATAAAAAATTATTTAAATTAATAAATTTTTTCTAAAAAGTATATATCACCTAATTATAAATTTTTAAATTTTAAGGTTATATAAGAATTTAAAAAATTAAAATTATTTTTTTAAATTTTTAAATTTTTTTAAAAAATTTTAAACTTAACAATTTTAATAACTTTAGAATCAAGTAATAGACATATATAATTTAATCAATTCAATAATAAAATTTTATTCATCAATTTAATTTTAATATTTGACTAATCAAACATTATTTAAATTAATAATTTTTGAAATATATATCTTTTAATTGTAAAGTTTTAAAAATTTTTAGGTTTATAAAAAAATTCAAGAAAATTTTAAATAAATTTTTAAGAAGGTTAAAAAATAAAAAAGTATGCAGATTTAAAAAAATTTAAGATTTCATCATTAGGTGATATATATTTTAAAAAATTATCAATTTGTTTATTAATCTAAATAATTTTTTCTTAATTAACGATTAAAATTGAAATTTTATTCACTTACAAGATTTAATTGTAAAAATTTTTCAAAATAACGTCTAATATGATCTAATTTCTTTAAAAAAAGTTTCTATTATAATAAAAAAAAACTTTAAAGTTCAATATTGATTTCGGAACATAGTTGGGAGTCAAATTTAATCTTTTTGCCAATTTTTTTATAATGAAAAGAAATTCATTTAGCTATTTATCTTTTTCTCTTTTTTACAAAAAATATTTGAAAATATTTCATATATTTTAGTTCATTTTGTATTTTAAAATGATTTAATTCAGTAATATAATCTCTTAATGTTATTTTAGACATTATAATAAAATATCACTTTATTAATTTTATTTTTTACATTGACTGTACAATTAAATGGATGGATATTTTAGTAGTCAATAAATAAATTACAATAGTTTTTAATTGGCTTTATAGACATCGAAAATAAGATAATTAACATCACTAAAATTTTCAAGAAAAAGATTATAATTCACTCCATTTTTAATGATATTGATTTTTTTTATTTAAATTATTAGTATTTAGAGTTCACCAAATTTTAATTAAATTAGTTTGTTGCGGATACGATCATAAAAACGATAAAAATTTTCAAACAACTAATTTAACATTATTATATATAGCATAACTCAAATCTAAAATATCTTTTGAATTAATTCTAACAGTTTAAATTTGAGATGTCTTTTAAGTAAAAATAACATCATACTAACTAATTTTAACAATTATTAATCGTTGGTGATGTTTTTAACTATAACGGTACAATATTTTTTATAGTGTTCAATGAATTGTTGTTAAAGTTGTTATTAAAAAAATTTAATTTGAAATTATTAAATAGAAATTGTTAAATTATTTCTAAATTTTATATATTTAAGTTAAAAAATATTTATTAGAAATTATTATAAAATATTTTTAAAAAGAAATTAAGGCTTCATTTATTTGCAAAAAATATTTTTCCGGAAAATATTTTCTTTTATTTTTCAGTGTTTAGATTATCTAGGAAAAATAAGTCAAAGGAAACTAATATATGAATAAAAAAAATAATTTCTCATTTTAAGGATGGAAAAACATTTTCAAATATATTCTCTTCTCATTTATTGTCTTTCCTTTTATTTTTAAATGCATTCTACATCATTTATTATCTTTTTTAGATTACAATCAAATATAGAAAAATATTTTCTTTACTTTAAAAAATATTTTTTTTTGAAAAATATTTTCTAGAAAAAGATAAAATATTGTTAGTAAAAAGGATGAATTTCTATTTGTCTCTGTGTTTTAGCCTAATATATTATTTTATCCTTGATATTTGAAAAATTATTAATTTATCTCTGACATTTATAAATTTGTGTACTATTTTATCCCTGACGGAGGACTAATAAGTGTTAACTGTTACAAATGTCAGAGATGAATAAGTATTTTTTCAAATATCATGAATGAAATGAAAATTATAAAACAACAGAACTTTTCATTTTTATCTAAGAGCATCTAGAAGACCAAGTAGAATTTTCTAAGAACTATAATTGAACTAAAATTCTTCATCCAACATTATCCATAATCTAATTAAACTAAAAGAAATGAATACAACATATATTATTATTATAGTGATGGTGAGAGATAAAAATATTAATCCAAGACTATATACCATTGGAAATCAAACTGAGACCTCTTGCTTTTCAAAACCTCAATTTAGACCAATTGGATTGAACTTCATTGACAATATATATATATATATATATAAAACAAACCATTAGACTAGAGTTGTGCTCAAACTGAAACTCAGCTTTGTCAAATTGAAACTCTTTTTTATTCAAAATGGCAAGTTCTGATTTTTATAATAACAGTACTTAATTGGAAGATAAAAGGATATTTTTATTAATAGAAATATAGATAATCTAAATATTAATGGATTGTACGATAAGGATTAATTTTTTCGGTTAAATTATAGAAAAAATTATCATTAAGCCACTTATTCTCTGATAAAAGATTTTTTATAAGAGTAAACGAATTAGATAAAAAAACAGTGAGATTACTAGAATTTAATATAAGAATTGTATTGTGCATTTCTATTATAGGTTTTATATATTTAAATTTCATCAATATAAAAGAAAAAATAAATGTTCTTTTATGATCCTGTCTTAACTAAAGTTATTAGAAAGTTCAATTTTTACCCAATCACATTTTTTGAATCTTTATTTATGTTTTTATTTAAATGGAAATACAACTAAAGTTTTTTTTTTTTTTTTTGAAGAATACAACTAAAGTTATTAGAAAGTAAATTTTTTACTCAATCAGATTTTTTGAATTTTTATTATGTTTTTATTTATATTGAAAGTTAAATGAATCTTTGCATCTTTTCATCCCTAGGGGAGAGGGAACGCCAACCAGTGCCTTTGCCATTATGCAAAACTTCACTCAAAATGAATCTTTGTATTTATATTAGCTTCAAAAGTTCTACCCATTTTTATACCTTCCTACTTAAATTCAATGCAAGATAATTATTTAAAACAAGTGTTGCTATAATTTTTTTAGTAATTTCATTTAAGGGTAAGAAAAATAACTGAAAATTGAAAAATTGAACTGAATTGACTTCAGTTCAGTTTGGTTCATTATTTAATTTTATTTATTTTGATTTAAATTCTAAAAATTGAGATATATATTCCGTTTGATTCATTTTTATTGTTAAAATACAATTAAATCAAACTGAATTGAATTCGTAAAATATTAATTAATTTGAAGTATTTATGGTTCTAACACTAGTATTTCAAATTAAACCAATAATATCAGTTTTACATACTTCACACTCTTAACGATATTATTTAAGACTAAAAAAATTCAAAGTGAAGTTATTTTAATGTGGTTCAAATAATCTGTTTGATTGATTTTAAAAAATAATAAATAAATTAAGTATAAAAATAACAACAATAAATCTCATAAATATTATTAAAATAATGCAAACTTTAAAAAAATAAAATAAGTTCAAAACTTTCAAAGGTCTAAAAACGCCCAAACCCATGGAATCCAACTGAACTTTTTTGGTTTAATTTGATACCTAATTAAAATTGGCTTAGTTTGATTTTTTTAATATTTTTAATTTAATTCAATTTTATATAATTTTTAACTAAATCGAAATGAACTGACTGATGCTCACCCATTTTTATTAAAGAAATCTAATGGCAATTAATAAAAATTAAATAACAAAATTAACAAAGAAAAAAAAAATTTGTCATAGATTATAAAAATTCTGATTACAAAGGGCATTGTTATAAATTGAAGGAGAAGTCGGTTTGTATGATTGTATCCTTGTATAATTACAAGATTCAACTAAGATATCATAAAGAGAGACCCACGGACAGCTACTACGCGCATCGCTACACACTAGCCATAGCCTATAATAAACGAAAAACAGGCCCATAATGTCTGTGCCCACATAGAGATATAACGTAACAGCGGTCGATTTTTAGCTAACAAACAGTCCAACAAGAGGTTTCTAGTCACCCACTTCCTTCCAAAATCCTATTTACTTTCTATTTTCATTTCCTTGCTTTATTTTCTTTCTTATTTTAATTTCAATTTTCTTGAATTAGAATTAGAACAAGAATTAGATGATGATGACGGCAGGAGCTGGAGGAGGAGAAGGAGGAAGAGTAATTGTGGATGAAAAATTCTGCTTTAAAGTGGAAACAGAACTTACAGTACACAAGACATCTATTTTCTTCCCTGGTGATGCTTTCCTCGTCTATACTCCTGACGGAGGAATCATCTTTCGGTTCGATTCTTACGGTCCTGATTCCGAACCTAAGGATGAACTCGTTCTCATGGATGCCTCGGGCAAGTGCCTCCTCTCCCTCCTTCGAAAGGTTGGTTCCTTGGTTTCTTTCTCTGTTTGCTCTATGCATGTATAGTATAGCTTTACCTTTTCACCGATATAGAGAGATTGAACTTTAATACTACATTAAGAGCTGTGCAAAATCATGGAAGCTTTTGAATAGTTTAGTGGCAGAATTAATGGGTTTTATGAAATGCAGAAGCCAAGTCTTCGGCAGCGGTGGGATGGCTATTTAGGGGAAAGAAATGAAGACAATCATCAACACCCAATTTTTAGTGTGTGTAGATCAAGCATAATCGGACGGTCAAGCTTAACAGTGGAAGTTTGTGGTGATCCAGGTAAGGAGTATCAGATTGAAGGCAGTTACGCCAGGCGACGCTGCATGATCTATCATATACCATCATCCTTGGAACCGTTGTCAAAAGATCATGTGGCTGAGATTAAACGAAAAGTGGACCCCACAACTAATGTGATGCTTGGAAAGGATGTCTTTAGGCTTTGTGTTAAGCCAGGGCTTGATGCTGCTTTCGCCATGGGATTGGTGCTTGTTCTTGATCAGATGTACGGTCATGATGATGTTGACGATGCGATAGATGTAGACCCTATTACAGAGGATTTTTCTTCTTCTTGACTTTTGTTTCTTTTGTATTAGCGCGACAATTAATTTCTGTTATTGCTAATATATATTAAAATATATTGTTGGTGTAATTAATAATGTGAATTTAAGAAAAATTAGTAGTTAATTTGCACTTTATGTGGATTATAAATAGTATATATTTTTAAATAATTATTTAAATAATCATAAAGAATAAATGACTCAAATATAAAAGTGAGAATTTAAAAAGTTATTATAATATTTTTATTTAATTATTATTATTATTATTATATATATATTAATAATTGAATAAATAAAAAATAGAAAATAATTGAAAATAACTGTTTAGTTTTGAAAAATAATGTAATTTTTTCAAAAAAATTGGAAAACATAATTTATTATTTAGTTATAATACTTTTTAATTTAGAAAATTATAAAATTATTTTTTAAATTATAAAAATTTTAGAAAACTAATAAAAGAAGTTTTCAAATATTCTAATTAATATTTGAAATTACTGCAAGTTTTTCAACCACTGCAACTACAACTACCACTGTAACATCCCCATTTTCATCCATAATTAATATTATATGAACATATGCATCTTAGACTATTCCATTTGACTATGTGTATTTTTCATGAATTGAATTTAGTTGACTTGTTTACATGAGTAACCTTAGGGACTAAATTGAGTTTTAGCATAGAAGGAGGATTAATTTGAACTTTACCTTGATATTTGATTAAAAATATTATTATTATAATAATAATAATAATAATGATGATGATGATGATGATAATGATAATGATAATAATAATGATAATGAT
>CATIWM010128939.1:0-28124 GCA_949671775.1 Mallotus repandus | reverse complement strand
ATATGTATATGTATGTATATATATATATATATAATTCAATCTTAATTCAATCGTGACCAAATTAGTTTTGATTAATTATGAATAGGAAAAGTGATATGTTATATTGGGAATTTTGGACCAATTAGCAATTAAATTTTATTTTAATTTATTTCTTTAATTTTATAAATTGTGTCAATTATATTCAATTTTATTTGAAGGATCTAATTATATTTTTAAAAATTACTTTTTTAGATCCTATAAAATGAATTTAATAATTATTCAAAATTTTCTTTTTTAATAAATATAAAATTTTAGAAATATTCTTAAGTTTCGGTCTTATCATTTTTCAAATAAATTTAAAAAGTACTTTGCAATTGTCACATAAAATTTTAGCTTTTTATATATCAATGTTATTATATAGTTTAATATTAATAAAAATATAAAATATATATAAAGTAACTACTTTTAACTATCACTATAAATAATAATAAATTTTTTCATATTTTCAAAAAAAATCAAAAGTATATTTTTTATTCTTGACAATATTTTAGTATCTCAAAAGCCCCCCACCCTCTCCCCCCTCTCCCTTTTTTTTTTAAGTAGTTAGAATCTAAAGCTTTTTAATGAAGGGATAAAAAAATTTAAGAAGATATTTAAAAATTAATTTTAAAATTTATGTCGAGAGTGGAAAAATTAAAATTTACAATCATTCTTTTTACATTTTATATTTCATATAAGAAAAATAAGATAAAAATTTAATAAATGTCAAATTTATTTTATAGAAATTTAATATTAATTTTAAAAAATATAATTAAATTCTTCAAATAAAATAGAATAATATTGGTATAATTTACAAAGTTGAAGGAACAAATTAAAATAACTTTTTAGGTAAAATTCAACTGATAATTGACTCAAAGTTTATAATAGAATTGATGGTTTTCTTTTCGAATAGTTTATAAGTATATATATATATATATATATATATATTAGAGAAAAATTAAAAAAGCAGTGCCTCTTTTTAGACTTTTCCAAAAATTAAATGCATTTGAGATTTTTCTTCTGCCATATATATACCTTTCATCTAAATACTCTTGCCAATGCATAATCATATCCTTTGGCAAGATTAGATGAACAGAAATAACAGTTTTGTCAAAATTGAAGGGGACATTTTTGGAGGTTTATGGCAGGTCCATTTATCGTTACTTAATACATTCAATTTCTGTATATGTGAGTATCAGTAAATATTTATTTTCATATATAATTAATTAAAGAGCATGTTGATTAATTAAAGTGCATGTTGATCTTGTCTTTTGAAAGAAAAAAAAATCCATTAATTTAAAAATATTCATTTATGTTATGTATAAAACATTTGATTAAAATGGATGGAGCCTAATGTAGTTGTTAAGGATAAAAATTTCAAAGATTTTATGTTTTTTCCCACCCTTCACTATATATATATATATATATACTCATTATAATGATATTTAAAATTATAGTGATCTTTCGAAATGAAATGATATTAAAAAAAAAAAAAACTTGATTAAACGACACAAAAGTGATCAACACTTGCTTCAAGAATCTCCAATACTGCGTAGTTTTCAAGATTTTGCTGTATAATTTTTTTTTCCCATTGACTTTGTGTGGTTTTTACATATTATATCTAACCTTAAAGCGAAAGTTAGGATGTGAAAATATTAGGGTTATTAATTAAATACTTGACATTATTTCAACCCACGAACCTTCGCATATCTTTAATTAATAATACTATTTAATTATATAATAAAATTGTTATTCTTTGAGATAGCTTGTAAAAAGGTGATTGAATTTTATATATCTAAGCGCATAAAACTGAAAAATTTATTCTTCTACATGATTTAATTAAATCAAATTTATCCACACTCAAAATTATATACCTTTGCATATAATTTGGTTAAAGGCAAATCATTCATGCTTCTGTTCAAAAAAAATAAAAATCATTCATGCCTAAATTAAAAATTCCCCAACCAGAGAGAAAATTACTACATATCCTAATATGATATTAATTTTTTTTAAAAATGCATATGTATATTATTTGTTTAAAAAGAAAATTATTGAGCCAACTAAAAAGTAATTTAGTAACAATTTTTCTTTACATATAAAATTTAAATTCTATTTGTAAAATTATTTTTTATCTGTATTCATAAAATAAATAATTAAATCTGTTGTATAGTTCATTAATAGATTTAGATTATTTGACTTCATAATACATTAAAAAAAGTAAAAAATAATCTAAAAATTATGTATCGGTTATTCTTTTCAAAACTTACAAAGATTTTGATTTTGAGTTTTATGAATTTTGAAGAATATTTTTAAAGTCGAGGTAAATTGTTATGCTATAATTTTGCTAATAAACGACCAAAATGCTTAGTTTATAGAATAATAGAGAATTAATGTGTGTATATAGGCTAAAGCTGAAATAAATTTAGAAAAGCTTTTTTTTTTTTCAATTCATCCAAAAACAAAAATAAAAACACGTGTGCTTTCGTGCAATGTAGTGGGATTCCATGATTGTATGTATCTTCTTCATCAATACTTTTGTTTTGCCAACATGTTATTACCAAACTTTACATGTTTTACATGTCCCCATTAATAGCCCGAATTATAAAAAAAAAAAAAATGTAAATATCCCGATGAGGAGAGCATTAAGAAAATAACCAAACTTTACATGTATATATGAGTAGGGACCAAAAGGAAATATAAATAAAAATTTGCATTCTTTTGAAATTATACCATAATGAAAAAAAAATATAAAAAATGTTGTTGTTTCTAATAAGTAATCAAACATCAAAATGAAGAATATTAATTAAACATCAAAATTATAATATATTAATTACGATGTCAAATAGAAATAAAACATCCAAATTAAAAATATTAGTTAATGGGGTGAGAAATATAAAAATAGGAAAATGTTATTAGACTTTTTTAAGTTAAAAATAATGTCCAATGTACAGCTATGATTGCTCACAAATGTAACTTTCCCCATGTGATGGACTCCCCCCGAACATTAAGGATATTAAATTGAATAATTTTTTTCTTTTTTATTTTATTAGTTAGAATTCAGTAATTGTGTGCATCTTATTATTATTATTGTAAAATCTAAACAGTAAAAAATATATATTTTCTGCTTTCCTTTTATTTATTAAGAAATTATATATTAAATACAATATATTTGATTTAGGCTCTTTTAAATTTGAATTTTTAAAAAAAATATATATTTTTTTAAATTTGTTATATTTTCCTACTAAGATTTATATTTTAACTCCACGAAAATTTAATTTTGCTCTATTATAATTTGAATCTTAATTTTGACACTACTAAATTAAATTATATCTAAAACAAGAAAAAACAAAATATTGGAATTCTCATTAGTACACGAAAGGCATTAATTGTGAAAGATAGTGATCTAACAAAAGGTGTCGGTTGTGTGTTTAGTACGAAGCAAATTGAATGAGGCAGTTGAATCCTGTCTTGTAAGGACTAACTAATAATAGTCATTGGCAAACCAAAAGCGAGATTTTTGGTGATTACAGATGATCCCATGTTATTCTTTCCCATCGTCACAGATGTCTACATGGTGTAGTGGTTAAGACATGGTTTTAGGCCTAGTCAAGATATGCTGCAACTTTACCAGTCACTGGTACGCACAACCTGTTCCCTTTGATTTCTCTTCTTAGCCTGTCAATTTGTTTAACAATTACTCCAATAATAACCATATCAGTATGTTTGTATGTCAATAGAATGTAGAAATACCTGTTTAATTTGAGCGGACCACTACATGTATCAATCAGTAAAATTTACTGAATTTAAAAATTCATAAATAAATCTTAAAGAATATTAATATCTTAAGACTAAAGCTTAAAGAATATTTAATTTGAACGCAGAGCGTTTGTTATCCATCTTTCTCTATCGGGGTCTCATTTTCTCTTGTATTCGGATTCCCCTGCAGCATCCTAATTGTTATACCACCCAGGTTGGGTCTCCTAAGCTGGTCATATTTTTTGTTTTTTTGAGAAAAATGGATTAAATTAAGCAAAATAGAAACCAAGTAATAATAGAGTCCGCTAAGGCGATCTCCTCCGGAGAAGAGGGAACGCAATCTAACCAATTAAGAACATCACCATCTAAAGAAAAGGAATACTTCACTAAACTATGAGCTAATAAATTTGCTTGTTTTGGAATAAAGGAAAAGGAAACTGATCCAAAAGAGAGACTGATATGCTTAATATCCGCAATGACCATGCCCATTTATGAGAGGTCGGGTTTTGCACTATAGATATTTGACACCATTGTCAGATTATCGCTCTCCACCATAAGGTCCAGATAGCTCAAGTACTTTGTAAATAACAGACCTTCTACTGTATTCACGTTCGACTTCTCCAAACTTTTGACAACCTTTGAGCCGATAACCTGACCTGAATTGTCTCTTATCACCATACTCAGACCCATAACATCATTGACGTTGAAACCAGCATCAGTATTCAGTTTCAAAACTTGAGATGGCGATGGCACCCATTTAACATGTCTCTGAATAGTTTCGATTGAAGAGGGACAAACCTGAGAGCTCTTGTACTTTGACAGTAGATTAATAGCTTGTTGAAAGCAACACTAGTAGTCCCACTGAATACCTTCAAAAAGAAGCTCATTTCTCGAGAACCACAACATCCAAAGCAATATGACAAACTGTTCAAAACCTTCCGCCGGCAGGGAAGATTGACAGCTCAGAATCCAATCTGGTAACGTGAGAAACTGACCTTGAAGAAACAAGTTAATATGGAAACAACTAAGATACTAAAAACATTTACACCAGATATAGTCTAGCAAAGCATGTTCCTAGGATTCCAACTCTTCACCACAGCATCTACAAATAGCATCAAGCTCAATACATTTACTAGTTAAAACATTGGAGACAAGGAGAATTTTCCTAAAGATCTTCCATAAAAAGACTCTAACCTTTGGAGGAACTTTCAAATGCCAAATCCAAGACCAATTCACCCGACTCGAAGAACGGAACAAGTTTGAGGTGCTTAAAATTCTGGACAACTCTAAACAGTACTCGGTTTTGATAGAATAAATTCCATTCTTTGTCTAATGCCAAATAAACTGTTCCTCAAGGTGCCGATTACTAAGAGGAATAACAGTAATTTGTTTTGCCTCCATCTCTGAGAAATAGGCAAAGATAGGGTCTCTGCCCCATCTTCATTAATCCTTTAGCATTAAGGAACTCTCTCTTACTAATGGGTGTGAGCACTTTGAAATTTGGTTGTTGTGGAAGCCACTTATCATGCCAAATACGAATGTTGTTGCCACTGCCAACTCCCCATCGAATTCCCTGTACAAGCAACTACCTAGCCCCTACAATACTTCTCCAATAATAGCTTGGATTACCACCAATAGTAGCAGCTGAGAAATCAGTTTGAGAATAATAACGAGCCTTGAGAGTTTTAGCTAAAAGAGAACCACTATCATTTAACAATCTCCACCCTTGTTTTACCAATATGGCCTCATTAAAAGCGAATAAGTTTCAAAAGCCCATACCTCCTTTCTTCAATTGATTGATTTAAGCCATGAACACCAATGGATTCGATGATTGTCCCCTTGCTACCCGCACCTAAACTTTGCAAATATAGCTTTTAAAGATTGAATGATGTGAGCCGGTAACTTGAAACAACTCATTATGTAAAAGGGAATAGATTGAGCAACATTTTTTATGAGTACTTCTTGCCTTCCATAGAAAGAAGATGTTCTTTCTAATTTTTGAGCTTTTTTGCAATTCGATTAACAAGAGATTGGAAGATAATTTTTTTTTATCACCATACAACCGTTGGCAAACCAAGATATTTGTCAAATTTATCAACCCTTGTGACTCCCAAAAGTAGCTGCAAATCTCTAGTCACTGATTCATTAACATTAGTGCTGAAAATAATTTGAGATTTATCAAAGTTTATACACTGACTAGAGGCACGTTCATACTTCCCCAGAATAGTTTTGATCTTATCAATTTTTTGAGAGTTTGCCCTTCCAAAAATGATGTTGCCGTCTGCAAAGAAAAGATGAGTAATAGATGGGGCAACTCTTGAAATTTTAAACCCATGAAGTAATCCCCAAACTTCAGCTCTACGAATTAAACATGAAAAAACTTCTGCTACAAAAAGAAAAAGGTAAGGGGAAAGAGGGTCTCCTTAGTAGGAGAAAAAGCTCTCTTGGCATGCATGATTAATTTAACCAATCAACCGAAAATTCCATTTGTAACATTACATTCTCAAGAAAAGACCGCTCAACTCTATCATTAGCTTTACTCAGATCAAGTTTCAAAGCAAATGAATTCTTAGAGTTAGAAGATTTCACTTTTATGACATGGAAAATTTCAAAAGCAAGGATGGCATTATCTGTGATCAGTCTCCCCGGAACAAAGGCCAATTGAGTCTCATGAATGAGAGAAGGAAGGACACTTTTCAATCTATTAGTTGTGACGTTAGTGACAAGTTTGAAATTACATTGCATCTAATAGGTAAAAAATCCTTAGCGGATTGGGGACTTTAATTTTTGGAATGAGAATAACATGGATATGATTCAAAACATTAGGATCCGCCCCATTATTCTAAACATTAAGAATAAAAGAGGAAACATCATTACTAAATATGGACCAAAATTTTTGAAAAAAATAATGCAACAAATCCATCAGGGCCTAGAGCCTTGGTGGGATGCATTTGCCTTAAAGCATGAAAGATGTCTTCTCTGCAAAAAGGAGCATTTAAAAAATGATTCATATTATCTTACTAACCTGGGAATAATGCTCAAAGTATAGTCCATGTCAAAAGGAGTGTTTGATGAAAAAATATCTTGGATGTAAGAAATAAAAACCTGAGCAATAACCTCTTCTGAATCAATTTTGGCACCATCTTTATCAATAATTGAAATGATTCATTTCGATGCTTTCGACCAACTGCTTGTTAATGGAAAAACCTCATATTCTTATCACCCGAAGATAGCCAATTAACACAAGATCTTTGGTGCCATATTAGTTTCTCCTTATGCTATAACCCTTCAATGGCCAATTTAAGTTATTTTTGGTTCTGTAAATTCTCAACTGAAGGATTGTAATTTAGATAATTCAGTCTGCAACCTCCCAACAGATTCTCGGACACTTCCAAAATGCTCTTTTTCCCACGATAGTAGCTTTTTACTACAAATGGCAATTTCTCCTTAATGATATAGTTTTCCACCAAACTGGAGCTCAAATTCCAAGACCAATCCATTGCATCTCTACAAGAGGAGTCTTCAAGCCACATAACCTTAAACCTAAAGAGTTTTTTTCATTCTGCTAACCTTACATTTGGATTTGTACCACTGAACATATATGAGGTTATGATCCGATGCTAACCTCAGCAAGTGAGAAGCATAAAAAATGTCGGAATAATATTATCCAGTCCTCTCTAACTAAGAACCTATCGAGCCTTTCTTGGATATTTTCTGAGCCACCTCTTCTACTTGACCAAGTGAAACAATAACCAGCAAAACCCAAATCCTCTAACTGACATAGATTGATAGCTTGCTGAAACTACTCCATCTTATTTATACTCTTTGGAATGCTACCTTTTTTCTCATTGCTGTAGAGAATTTTGTTGAAATCTCCACAACACAGCCATGGAAGATTAATAACAGAATTCAGATAATTTAATAGTTGCTAAGTACGGTCTTTATAGGGGTCCTCTGACTAACCATAAATTCCTGAAAGACACCGTATGGAATTTTGATTTGAATGAATAGTAACATCCAAATGGTGCAATAAAGAAGAAAGCAATTGAATAACAAAATCTCCTCTCCAAAGTAAACATAAGCCACCACTGCGACTATAACCATCACCGGTGCAACTGATAATAAAATAACCATTTGCACCCAAAGTCTGACAAATTTTCTTCATATCGGGTTCAAATAATTTTATTTCCATGAGGAAAATAAAATTGGATCTTTCTGAAACATAAGTTTCTTTAATTGCCTGACTGTTCATGGGTTCCCAAGCCCACGACAGTTTCAAGATAGGCAAATCATGGTTGTCAGCGGGGCTGCACAATAACTTCTGCCGTTGGAGAGTAAAGACAAGGGACATCCATGAGGATAATTTCCTTTTGTTTCTTTGATTTAGAAAGCAGATCGGGTGAGTTCTCTTTTAGCAAAACATCAGGATTTCTCCTTTTCATATTGAGTAGGTCAGAATGTTGAGTTTTGGAAGTGGTTGATTTAGGTATTTTTCAGGTCCATTTAGATCGTTTGGCTTTTGTGTCTTTTCTGGGAAGGACAAGAATGTTTTTACAGGTAGAATAGGTAGAAGCATGCATAAGAGGTTCAGTGTTGGTTACGGGAATAGTTGCAGGTTGATATAAAGTGTGTAAATGGATTTAGGCAAGCTAAGATACAGGAATGGGAAGGACAATTATATATTGACAGGAAGAATGGGTAAAAGCATGTGTCATAGGTTCAGTGTTGGTTGCAGTAATAGTATCAGGTTGGTCTAAAGGGTGTAGGTGGATTTGGGCATATTGAGTTACAAGAGTGGGGTTAGTGGTTACGTTCACTTTTGCCAAAGACTGAGCAATTGAGTCTTGAATTTCCTTGTAATATTTAGCTCCGTCATTTCTTGAATCCATTTTACTGGATTCACTTTCTTCCATAATGTGAATCAGTTTATTCTGGCTATGGGAATTTTCACTCGAATCCACTGAAACCTTGGGATTCTAGGTATCACCATCAGCATCAAGCTTTAAAGGATCAGACCGAGCTCATTTTAGAGGTGAAGCCTTAAGCCAAAAACCATAGTTCAAAACTAATTGGTTGATTTCATCTTTATCATCAAAATCAGCACACTATGTAAACATATGGCCTAATCTACCACAGTAGAAGCAAAACAAAGGAAGTCCCTCATATTTAAAAATGATCCAAAGATTTCTAACATCCAAAGAAATAGTGGCACCTCGTTAGAGGGGAGAGTGAACGTCAACCTGCACTTTGAAACGCAAGAATTTTCCACCCACTTCATTATGGATTAGGTGTGAGTTTTTTTTAGTATAGTGATGGGATCTAACGTGAGAAAAAAAAAAAAGCAAAGAGAAAAAGAAGAAGAATGAAAAAAGACTATATTTTTGAAAAAAAAAATTCGTATTTAATTGTTTTGAAATTTTTTTTAGTCAACTGTATATTTGAAAATATTTTTCCTTTTTTATATATTTCTGAAAAAATTCCAAATAGTAATGAGAATATATAGGAAAAATTACAATGTACACCGTTGTTGAACCTTGAAGGTTAAAACAAACATTTTTTTATGGCTATAGTTAATTAAGTAAAATTACATTTAATCTGTGTGCTTAAGTGTTTATATTCAAGTGAATTGATTTTGCAATAATCAGACGTGGCACAAGCAATGACTAAAGTATTATAATCATAACTGCACAAGTCAAGCTAAGAAAAGTCAGCTTTTTGACTTTGCTTAGTCAGTAATCCTGTCATGAGTGATGACAGACTCATCGTGATCATGATATAGTGGAAAACTGGAAGATCGAATTTTTATTGATATCTGAAGTCCAATTTAGTCAATTTCGATGGGAATCTTCATTAGGGGTGATTACAAACAAGTTCCAATTATTAGAAAAATTTTTCAAGCAAAATTATGAAGATTCAAAAATTTCCGAGAGCAATCATGACTAGTGTCACCACCAGTGTTATGATCATGACAGCCATAATTATGATCATGACAGCCATAATTATGATCATAACTAATTTTTCATGATCATGACGATCAAATTCCAAAAATTTCAGAAAGTTGTCATGACCATCGTCACCATCACTGTTATGATAATGAAAGCGTGCAGATTCAATTTTCACTTTGGAATCATCATGATCATGATGACATGCAAACCTGCTTCTTTTTGGACGGTTTAGATGACTCTATTTGCATTAAATGCTCCTCCAACAGTTGTTTTTCTTTATGAGGATATAAATACTACTCTGAAATTAGCTGAAAAGAATTAATGAAGTTGAACAAACACATTTAGAGCAATCAATCTTGAATTTATTCTTCAACCACTAAAATTCTCAAACTTTAATTATTGTAATTTCTTTCTATCTCAAGAGTGTTCTTGAGTGTGGGTTGGTGAGTGTTTAATTCCTTTATTCAATAGGTCAATAGTGGGATTGAGTGAGTTGGGTTAGGGTTTTAAATACTTGTTAGCTAAGAGGATTGCTCTTAGCAAGTGGGTTTGAGTGTAAGCCTTGGGAAAACACTTAGGTAGCTTAGATTGAGCTTGTAAGGGTTTAATCTACACCTCAAAGTAGATTGATAGTGGATTCAAATTCTCAACAAGTAGTTAAGGCGAGGAGTAGGCTTTGAGGGCCGAACCTTTATAAATCCTTAGAGTTTTTGTTGCTCTTTTACTTCATCTTTTTCAGCTCTAATTCAGTTTTTAGCTTGCTCTTGGTTGTGAATTTAAAATTACCCATATTGTTTGAAAAGCCAATTCACCCCCCTCTTGGCACTTGTGGAATTAGATTTGGTATCAGAGTTTTGGTCCCCACTTTTGAAGATTTAACCATCTTGGAGAAAAGATCATGGCCTCCATAAGTCAAGTTGTTGCCGCCCATGATGTTCATGGCCCTAGCTACACAAGACCTCCATTTTTTTTATGGAACCGATTATGCATATTATAGAAACAAAATGGAGATGTTCTTAGATAGTGAAGAAGTTAATTTAGAGGATATTATTGAAGAAGGTTGGAGTCCTCCAATAAAGAAAGACAATAAAGGCAATGAGGTGGCTATTCCTAGAAAGCAAGGGAGTGATGAGCAATCAAAAGCTAACTTGAGAAATAGAAAGGCAATCACCATCCTCTATTATGGTTTAAGTAGGGAAAAATACAATGGAATAAAGCATTTGAGAACAACCAAAGAGATTTAGGATTGCCTAAAGACCAAACATAAAGGTACTAATCAACTCAAGAATAAAAAATTACAAATGCTTGGAAAAGAATATAAGTTGTTTAAAATGAAGCCCAATGAGAAAATTGGTGAGATGTATGGTAGACGTATCACTCTCATCAATGCCGTGAGGAAACTTAGAAAGAAATTCCCAAATGAAGATGTCAATAACAAAATCCTTGTGATCTTGCCTTAAAAAATTTGGGAAGCTAAGATTTCTTCAATTGAAGAAGCAAATGACCTTTCCACTCTACCAACGGATGAACTTCTTGGGAAACTTCTCACCCATAAAATCAAAATGACTCAAGTAGTTGAAGAAGAGAAGACCAAAAATGATAAGAGTATTGCTCTCAAAGGAAGTACAGACACTAGTGATAGTGACTTAAATGAAGATGATGATGAGTTTGCTATGATTTCAAGAAAAATTAGAAATCTAATCATGAAGAAAAGAAGAGGATTCAAGAAGCAAGATTCAAGCAACAAAGATTAAATCATTTGCTATGGATGCAACAAACCGGGTCATATTAAATTCGAATGTCCAAAGTTGAAGAAATCCTTCAAGAAAGATAAGAAGGAAAAGAAGGAAAAGAAGCAAGCACTCAAAGCAACTTGGGATGATTCTAGTGAATTTAGTGATGATGACACTGATGAGGAAGTTGCAAATCTTTGCTTCATGGCATTGGAGGAACCTACAAATGATAAGGTAACTCTAGACTTTGAATCCAATGATGAAATGTTACTTGCTTGTGAAAAGTTGAAGCATAAATGTGATAAATATTTATCTAGGATTAATTCGCTCAAAGAAATGGTAAAAACTTTAGAAGAAGAACTTGAGAAATCAAGAACCTCTAATGAAGAGTTAACCAATTCATTGAATGAAAGTAATTCTAAGAAAATTGAGATTGCCAATGAAAATGGAAAACTTATTGAGCAAAATGTGTTCTTGGAAAATGAGAATGATAATCTCAAGGAGTCCATCTCTAGATTCAACAAAGAAAAAGAAATTCTTGATGGTATGATCTCTATGACTTCCACTCATATAAAATCTAAAGGTGGAATTGGATTTGAAAATGCTCATGCTAGCTCTTTAAAAGTTGTAAGCCTAAGTATTCCAAATACTAAGGGTTATGAAAAACCTAGTCTTAAAACCAATAGAACTAAATAGTCTAATGGAAATAAGACTAATAATTCTAGAGCTAATAGCTTAAGAGGACCCATTCCTAGGAGATACAATCATGCTCATTCTCATGGTTTTTATAGTTTTAAATTGAAAGAGCATTCACAAAATGTTAGATGCCATTATTGTGGTGTGATGGGACATAAAAATTCTAGATGTTATATTAGAATGACTCATTTGGGTTACTCAAATGATGGATCTTTCAATGCTAACCCCAAAGGACCCAAATATATTTAGGTACCTAAAATGAGATGAACTATTTCCTTGTAGGTGTGCTTGGAATCCATAATATGCAAAGAAAAGTGGTATCTAGATAGTGGATGTTCAAGGCACATGACCAGAAAGGCCAACCTCTTCACTCACTTGGGAATGAAAAAGCTAGGTAAAGTCACATTTAGTGACAATGCCAAGGGTAAGATTGTTTGCATTGGTCAAATTGGTAAAAAAGACTACTTATATTGAAAATGTTCTTTTGGTTGATGGCTTAAAGCATAATTTACTTACTGCGAGTCAATTGTGTAATAAAGGAAATAGAGTGACTTTTAAACCAAAGAAATGCTTTGTAACTCATCTTGAAGAGAATAAAGTTATTTTTGAAGGTGAAAGAGTTAACAATGTTTATACTATTGATTTAAGATCTTTGATTAACCAAGGTGTGAGTGCTTTGTTGCTATTAAGGATGACACTTGGATGTGGCATAGGAGACTTGGTTATGCTAGCATGGACCTCATTAGAGATCTAAGCAAAGGTGGTCATGTCATTAGCCTACCCAAAGTAAAATTCCAAAAGGACAAAATATGTGGAGCATGTCAAATGGGTAAGCAAGTGAAAAGTTCATTTAAAGCCAAAAACAAGGTAACTTCTACTAGACCTCTTTAATTATTGCATATGGATCTATTTGGTCCTTGTAGAGTTGTTAGCCTAAGTGGTAAGCAATATGCATATGTCATTATGGATGACTATTCTAGATTCATTTGGGTACTCTTTTTTGCTCATAAGGATGAAAGTTTTGAAGCTTTTAAAATTCTTGCAAAAAGAATTCAAAATGAAAAAGGTTTTAAAATTTCTTCTTTAAGGAGTGACCATTAAAAAGAATTTGAAAATGAGTATTTCAAAACCTTTTGCAATGAAATAGGAATTTTGCATAATTTCTCTTCTTCTAGAACACCTCAACAAAATGGGGTTATTGAAAGAAAAAATAGAGTTTTGGTTGAGATGCAAGAACTATGCTCAATGAGAATAATTTGCCTAAATACTTTTGGGCCGAAGCCGTCAATACCGCTTGTTATATTTCAAATATAGTTTTCATTAGACCTATGTTGAATAAAACTCCTTAGGTATTTGGATGTAAGTGCTACATATTGAATACCAAGGATAACCTTGGAAAATTTTATGCTAAAACCGACAAAGGAATTTTCCTTGGTTATGCAACCACTAGCAAGTCATATAGAGTTTTCAATAAAAGAACACTAGTGGTTGAAGAGTCCATGCACATTGTTTTTTATGAGACTAACCCATTTGAGCCAAAAAATGTTGTTGTTATTGATGATAATGATGTAGGTACTCTTGATGAGTTAATCGAAGAACAAGGTAAAATGAAGAATAATCAAGATGTTTCACATCAAATTAAGAGTTCTAAAAATGTGGTAGATGCTCAAAAGAAAGAAGTTGTAGAGGAATAAGAGGCCTCCATAACTTCAAGTGTTCATGAAGATCTACCAAAAGCATGGCACTTCAAGAAAGACCATCCTAAAGATTTAATCACTGGTGAGCCATCAAAAGGGGTAACTACTAGGCACTCTCTCAAACATTTAAATAGTATTGCCTTTATCTCTTAAATTGAGCCAAGGAATATTGATGAGACCTTAAATGATGAAAGTTGGGTCCTTACTATGCAAAAAGAACTCAATTAATTTGAGAGAAACAAAGTGTGGACCTTAGTCTCTAAACCTAAGAACTATCCTATAATTGGCACCAAGTGGGTTTTAGAAATAAACTTAATGAGCTAGGTGTAATTACTAGGAATAAACTTAGGGAGGTGGCTAAAGGCTACAATCAAGAAGAGGGTATAGACTATGATGAAACATTTGCTCCGGTTGCTAGATTAGAAACAATCAGGATGTTGCTTGCATATGCATCATATATGAATTTTAAACTTTTCCAAATGGATGTAAAGAGTGCATTTTTGAATAGTTTTATTGAGGAAGAAGTCTATGTTGAACAACCTCCCAGTTTTGAGCAACATGACCTTCCTAATCATGTCTTTAAATTGTCAAAAGCTTTATATGGTTTAAAACAAGCTCTTAGAGCTTGGTATGAAAGATTGAGTTCATTTCTCTTAAAAAATGATTTTTCCAAAGGCAAAGTTGACGCCACACTTTTCATCAAAAAGCATAAAGGTGACATTCTCATTGTGCAAATATATATGGATGATATTATATTTGGTGTTACTAATGAGCTTTTATGTGAAGAATTCTCTAAATGCATGATGAGCGAGTTTGAATGAGCATGATGGGAGAACTTAAATTCTTAGATTGCAAATAAAATAATGCATAAGTGGAATCTTCATCAATCAAGCAAAGTACACCAAAGACTTGCTCAAAATATTTTGAATAGATGGAGCAAAAGCTAGTAAAACTCCCATGTGCACCACTATCAAGCTTAATAAAGATGAAAATGGTAAGAGTATTGATGAAAAGAAATATCGAGGTATGATTGGTAGTCTTCTTTATCTTACTGTAAGTAGGCCCGATATTATGTTTGTCATGTGTATGTGTGCTATTTTCAATCTTGTCCAAAAGAATCTCATGTGAATGCGGTGAAAAGAATTTTAAAATATCTTGTTGGCACATCACACTTAGGACTTTGGTATCCTTGAAATGCATCATTTGATCTTATATCCTATTCGAATGTGGACTATGCCAGGAATATTCAAGATAGGAAAAGTACCTTCGGTACTTGTCAATTTCTAGGAAATTCCCTTGTCTCTTAGTTTAGCAAGAAACAAAATTCAGTTGCATTGTTTACTGTCAAAGTGGAGTATTTTATCGTGGGTTTTTGTTGTGCACAAGTCTTATGGATTAAACAATAGCTCATGGATTTTGGGTTGTTTCTTGACCACATTCCAATTAAATGTGATAACACTTATGCAATAAATTTGTCTAAGAATCCAATTCAACATTTTAGGACTAAACACATTGACATTAGGCATCATTTTTTGCGTGATCATGTGCAAAAAGGTGATGTTATATTGGAATTTATTGATACAATAAACCAACTTGTGGATATATTCACTAAACCTCTTTGTGAAGAAAGAATGAAGTTCATCAAAAGAGAAATTGGCATGTTGGATGGCAATACATTGTGATATATGTTTATGTGTGGCATTACAATTAGTTGATTGAACCTTGAGTGATCAATTTGATATGTTCCTTGAGTCATCAATTTAATATGCTCCTTGAGTCATCAATTTAATATGTTCCTGTAGTGATCAATTTGATATGTTGATTGACCATGGTGCAAAATTGAATTAGTCCCCAATGTGTTTGAAGAGGCTTAACTAAAGTTCAAAGTTATTAAAAATTCAGCATTTAAATCAACATTATTATGCTACTGTCACTGCAGTGAAAATTTTGTTCCTTTAAATAAATGTTGTTCTTTTCACTTAAATTTTTTTGAATAAATTCTCATGTTTATAAAAATTCATTCACCAATTATAATTCATTTTAAATCAGCATTAATGTTTTTAAAATTTTTTATTTGGGGTGTATATTTGATAATCACTACCATTGATTTTATCTTGACATAATTTAGTTATGACAACTTAATCATGATCATAACTCCTTGTGTCATCGTTGTGATAAAATTTGTTTTAAATATACTATAAATTTTTTTTATGATCATAACACTTCATTCATTGCTCATGACTCACCTAGGGTTAAGCTCTAGAGTATTTAAAACATTTTTTTACCCTAGTACTTCTCCTTCTTCCTTCAGCATCGCCCACTCCCACATGCTCTCTTTTTGACCTGATCTCACTTTTACCCCAAAAACATCCTCTACATGTTTTTATTTTTTTAGCTATCTTACATCCTTTTCATCATCTCACATCATTTATCTTATTGAATCTTAATTTAATCGATTCCCTTTGGTCTCCACTTGAATTGATCCCCATCCTTTTCTCTTCTCTCTCACCCGCATTTGTCACTATGTCCACCCCCATTGAGCAGACAAGAAAGGGAACCAAGATGAAGATTGTTAGAAAAAGGGGCCCTTATGATCCATTATTCTCCTCACTCGAGACTAAAAAGTAAAAGGATGGGTATCTCATTCTTAAGTCTCACCCTATTCTTTTAACCTGTATGTTTGATTGGGACAATATGCATCAATTGGGGAATGAAAATCAAATGAAATATTTACTTGACAAGCTGAAATTGAGTGAGTTTATAGCACTCCATGACTTAGCCTCTCACCAACTAACCCTTAAATTTCTGTAAACCTACAAATCGACAAGAATCACAACCTATCTTTCAGATTGTGTAATGAAGATCAAACCCTCACCCACAAACAATTGGGAGTAGCCCCAAAACTTCTTACCAAAGGTATTTATATGTACAAGGATGAACTAAGGTTTGAGGAATATAATGCGTGGAAAGAACTTATTGGGGAACATAAATTTTAGCTAAGGGAAGCTAAGGACTCTAGCTTGAATTCCTTGTGCATAAATATTTGCACAGGTTTGTGTCTTACTTGGTTCTTACTAAAGGAGAAAGTCACAGTAATGTGCATAAGTTGGAATTGTTTGTTCTGTAGTGTGGCGAGAAAGGAGCCCAGATTACTTTTTCCAAACTATTTGCAGATCAGTTATTTAGCATAGCCACTGCTAAATCTAGAAAAATATGGGTTTGAGGATATATCACCCTCATTGCTAGATATTTGAACTTGCTTGACGAGAATTTAAAGGCTCGCTAATCGATTCCTATTCAACCTAATGATAGATTGAATTTGGATACTTAGGCTCAAATTTTTGCCATTAGGAAGTTCACTATGGATGGCTCTATCTATTGGCAAGAAGTAGACAAAAAAAGGAATACGGTGTGGAAAGTGAAGGAATTGGTTATGCAATTAACAAGTGTGGTGAGCACTAACCTTAAATAGGGTGAAATTTCAAAATTTTTCACTTGTATAACCCTTTATAACATGAAGAATTCCTTTCCCATAGATCCATTTTGCATTTTACACAGAGCTAAATGGCAAACAACACATACAAACATCAACCTAGGAATTTTAAGTTTAAGAATACTTACAAACTCCTAAGTTTGATGTAGACCACAAGTATTCTATAAGCTTTGGATTCCTTAGTTCAACTCTTGAATCAAATGCTTAGCCTCCCAAGTGTTAGGCCTCTAGCTTGAAAGACTAAAGCTCCACCAAGTCACCTTTTTGCTTAGATTGAATTAGTTGCAAGTAGCCTCTCTAATGACCCTCACAAAACTTGTACTAATTTGATCTCTTTGCAAGAACACTTAGGGTTTATTTTGTGTATGTGTTTCTCTCTTTAGTGTTTCTACACAAAAACTCTCTAACCTTAAGAACATTTCTTAAGTTATGTATTTAAATCTTGAGAAATCAAACCCTAATCATATGATAAGTATACAACTTGTATACTTATCTAGTGCACCAAGTATTATGTAGAGAATTAATACATCTTATGTATTATATCTACATACATTCTCTACACATATTAATGTGATATACACCGTATCTTTGCCATGGTCAATAATATACACTTAAGAGATAATGTATGTCTAACATGACAAATTTGACTATATCATTTGTACATGGACTTGGGCTTGGTAATTGGGCCAACACTTGGCCCAAGCCTAATCCATCTACCAAATCAACACGGATTAGATCCATGGGCTTTCTCAACATCTTAGATTAATCTTTGGTCCAAAACTCTTTTGGGCCTTGGCCCAAATAACTTGGGCCATTAATCCAAGTCCAATTAGAAACAACACATATTATTAATTTAATACTTTAATTAATATCTCATATTAATTAAGTGTAAATTAATAATTAAACCCTTGCTTGAATAAGATTTCATGATATGCTAGAATCATTGCTTAAAGCATAAATCTAATTCCATTAATCTTAATTAATTGATTAAACTCTTTACACAATAATTAGATTAATGTTGACGGTGATTTGGTAAAGCTCTTTTAGGTGTGACTTACTAGGTTTGTGTCTAATTGGCAATGAGAAGATAACTTCAATACTTGATATTATTTGAAACTCCTTTCAAGTCTAAATGTGAAAATCCCAATTATACACATTTAGTTCTCATAAGTTGTGAGTGACCCCTAGTATCGATATCATAACTACCCAGTTAGAAATGAATGCATTTATTGATTCATATGAACCCTTTGGTCATAATTACCGTGCACTTAAATCCCTTCATTAGAAGATCCCGATATAGCCTAGAGTTAAGGTTTAGTCAAACTCTAATAGCTGTATCATAGGACCTCACCTCAAGTTTCAATTCATGATAAAACATAACAAATACTAGAAACACCTTTCTAGTACTGAAACTCTGTTAGACCGTGTTATCTTTGTGTGTGTATGTTGTTTCTTTCTTTTTGTGTCTCTACATAAAAGTGTCTCTCCTTAAGAACATTTCTTAAGTTATGTATTTATATTATGAGAAAGCAAACCCTAATCATATGATAAGTATCCAACTTCTCATGATAAGGATGCAAGTTGTAAAGTGTGTAGAGAATTAATACATCTTATGTATAATGTCTAAATACATTATCTATACATACCAATGTGATATACACCTTATCATACCTATAATCAACATTATACACACAAAGGATAATGCTTGCCTAATATGACAAATTCGACCATGTTATGTTTACATGGATTTAGGCTTGGTGATTGGGCCAACACTTGGCCTAAGCCTAATCCATCTAACAAATGGGCTTGGATTAGGTCTATGGGCTTTCTCAACATCTTAGATTAATCTTTGGTCCAAAACTCTTTTGGGCCTAGGCCCAAACAACTTGGGCCATTAATCCAAGTCTAATTAGAAACAATATGTATTATTAATTTAATACTCTAATTAATATCTCATATTAATTAAGTATAAATTAATAATTAAAACCCTTGGTTGAATTAGATTTCATGATATGCTAGAATCATTGCTTTAAAGCATAAATCCAATTCCATTAATCTTAATTAATTGATTAAACTTTTTAATCAATAATCAGATTAATACTAATGGTGATTTAGTGAAACTCTTTTGGGTGTGACTTACTATGTTCATGTGTAATTGGCAATGAGAAGATAATATCAACACTTGATATTATTTGAAACTCCTTGCAAGTCTAAATGTGAAAATAACAATCATACACATTTAGTTCTCATACGTTGTGAGTGACCCCTAGCATCGATATCATAACTACCCAGTTAGAAATGAATGCATTTATTGATTCATATGAACCCTTTGGTCATAATTACCATGCACTTAAATCCCTTCATTAGAAGATCCTGATATAACCTAGAGTCAAGGTTTAGTCAAACTCTAATAGCTGTATCATAGGACCTCACCTCAAGTTTCAATTCATGATAAAACATAACAAATACTAGAAACACCTTTCTAGTACTGAAACTCTTTTAGATTGTGTTATCTTTGTCCTGGCCAGGAACTTATTCATCAAGAATAAACTTAGATAGCATAGGATCTTATTCCAGGTCACTCTAGGCAATGAATCCTATCATGGTCGAACACTCATCCCTACATTTAACTGACTAAAGCCACCACATGCCATATACTCATGTGTGATTAACACAAGTATGTAAGCAGTAACAAACCCTAACCACTTAAATATGGATGGCCGTGTCACCTCATTTTAAAGGACTATATGCACCATTATGATCTAGATCATGATCGTTGACTATAAGTGAATATCCTCGAGATCATAAATCTAACGTCATGTTCAATCCACCCATAATATGAGTATCCACATGTCTATTATGATATCTCATATCAAGTAGCATGAGACTAACTACCTCCCACTATTAGTATCACATACTAATCAAGGACAATAGACAGAGGTGATATTAAAATTAATATTACCCAAATATTAATTTATTAACTATAAACAATTTTATAGCATACGTACTAAATATATTAACTCTTGATAATAAATTTATTTAACATTATGCTAATGGATGAATATTCAATTAAATAAACGCTTTGCATAAAAGAATATTCTTTATTACCATTTGGGATAATTTACAATATCAAAATATGTGATTGGCCTCTATGGCACACCACCTATACTAACAATCTCTAAACATTAGGAGCTGGATTGATGGAATCTCACATGAGATGTGTGATGGGTAAGGGTTGTCCACTTAATGAGAACTAATATTCCAAGAATGGCAATGTGTACTTAAGGGATATTAGTGACTCATTAAGAACTCTATCACCCACTAGAAATCCATCCAACAAGGGATTTTCGTTTCCTATTTTGGAAGTGTAGGAATCGCCAATTTAGTGGGAGACCATTATGATTAAAGACCAAATCTAATGGTAAAATTATCAATGTAATTTAACAAATAATCTTGTTATATTTTGCAGCAATTTAATAATATGAGGTTATCAAACCCACTAAGCATCATGCTCGAAAACCATAGACTCACTGGACCTAATTTTATTAATTGGCTATGAATTCTAAAAGTTGTTTTAGCCTCCGAACACATTCTATATGTTTTGGAACAAAGTCCTCCTGGACCCTTTCCACCAAATGCTACGCAAGAAGAACGTGACACTTTTGTAAATTGGAAAGATGATGACTTACAAGCACATTGCATTATGTGGGCTTCCATGAGTAATGAACTTCATAAACACCATGAGAAGTATATAATGCAAAGGAAATCCTACTTTACCTGCAAGAGTTATTTGTTGAAGAAAGTAGGTCCGCTAGGTATGAGATATCTAAGTGGCTTTTCCATGCTAAAATGAAGGAAGGTGAGGATGTAGGAGCTCATGTGAATTCTATGATTGGTTCCATTGAGGAACTTAAAAGTCTAGATTTCATGATGGATGCTCAACTCTAAACTTATTTGATCTTATAATCCTTTCTGGAGTCATTTGGGCAAACCATTGCTAATTCGCATATGAATTAAATTGTGTGCACACTTGTGGAATTATTGAATATGCTTGTGACGACCCAAAAGGCTATTCAAAATTAAAAAGGGAAGGAGGTTGCTTTGATTACCTCTTCTAATGGGACTAAGAAGAATAAAGGCAATAAAAACAAGAAAGCTAAGGAAAGAGTTCTTAAAGTTATGGGAGGTGTAAGTAAAAATAAAAGCAAAAGGAATGTTAAGAACAAAGGCAAGGGAAAATGTTTCTATTTCCAGGGAGATGGACATTGGAAAAGAAATTGTCCTAAGTTCCTTGAATCAATGAAAGGAAAGGACAAGATTGGAGAAGGTGAGACTTTCTCTAATTTAATTGTTTCTCAATGTTCTAAGAGCTCATCTAATGCATGGGCATTGGAAACCAGTGCTAGTTCTCACATATGTTCTTCCTTGCAGAATCTAGCAAGTGAAAGAAGGTTGGGGTCAAACGAGGTGACTCTAAAACTTGGAGATGGAGCAAGTGTTGCTGCCAAAGCTATGGGAACCACCTCTATTGACCTAAATAATCATGTTTTGTTATTGAACAATGTTTTATATTTACCTAATGCTTATAAGAACATCATCTCTATTTCTAGTTTGACTATAAAAGGTTATAAGTTTTTATATGAAAGAGATGTATGTACTATCTATTTTAATAATGAGAAAGTTGGCGTGGGCTGTATATTACATAACAAAAATTATCCAACCAATGTGAATGTTGTGAATACAATGTTAATTGACAATGCCTCTAATCTAAAATATCTATGGCACTAGAGATTATGTCACATTGCGGAAGATAGGATCAACAAGTTAGAAAAGTTGGGAATCTTGAACAATCTTGAATTCGCATCCAATCCGACTTGTGAGGCTTGTCTTCAAGGAAAGATGGCTAGATCGCCATTTGCTGGACAAATGGCAAAAGCCAAAGATGTGTTGGAAATAATACATAGTAATGTATGTGGGCCATTTAATCAAATGGCAAGAGGTGGGTTCTACTACTTTATTACCTTTATAGAAGATCTATCAGGGATGGACATTTATATTTAATGAATTATAAAAGTGAATCCTTTGGAAAGTTTAAGGAATTCAAAGTCTAAGTAGAGAACTAAATGGGGAAAAGTATTAAAATCCTATGATTAGATCGAGGAGGTGAATACTTAAGTACTAAATTTATTGAATTCCTTAAGAAACATGGCATTATTTCACAACTAACTCCACTCGGAACACCTCAATTAAATAGTGTATCCGAAATGAGGAATCAAACTCTATTAGATATGGTTCGATCAATGATGAGCTATATGAATTTGCCTACTTTCCTTTGGGGTTTTACATTACAAATTGCTACTTACATCCTAAATCGTGTTTTTGAGAAACCTTTTTATTGTCCTGGAGGTGGTATTGGGATGTTTTTCCAATTTCAAGGGACATGGCAACTTTGCCAGATGGGACATCTGTTATGTTTTTGGGACAGGGACAAATGATTGGTCTTGGGGGGATACAAGATGCTTTATGTTTGGAGTCGCCACCTAGTTTCTAGAAAATCAGGAAAAGATGAAAGGGACGACACCGGGTCACTCAACGAGTATCGTCCTTAGCAGAGATTCTAAGTCCAAGAGATCTCATCTACTTTTTGACTATTTCTCATCATGATACTCAATATATGGCTACCGCAACACCCTAGTTTTGGTAATGATAGTTGATATATACATAGTCACATAAGCACATTGATAATAATGGAAAGTACGAGAAATTCAGCATAATTATTTACAAGGCTTTCCTAGTAAATACATTTGAAAAAGGAAAAGAAGGTTACGGAAATGTAAATCTAGCAAATACCTGCAAGACAGAGGTTAACACAACTATGTGCAATTCCATCTATTCATCCATTCGGACAATATATAAGCACAACAAAGATTATTGATACATCATGAATGATTAAACAGATGCACGTAGTTCATGCTCTTGCAAGAATTATTATAAAGCATTTCTAAATGATGAGATAAATTATAAATAATGATGATTGCATCATTGGACTGCAATATCGAAGCTTTAGCTTAGATAAATAAGCTTTTATGTTTATTGACTGCATATTAATGCAAAATGATAGTTTAATATGAGCAAAACAAAGCAGAGATTATTCAATCAGCATGCAAGTTGCCAGTCTCATCACACAATCACAATAATTTCTCAACTGTTGGCAGCAATAAAGTAAATTGCAAAATAGTAAAATAAATGTGCAAAAATGATTATTTGGTCCTCAGATTCAATTGAGCTTGTTTGGTGTTCTCAAAGCTTTAGCTTTGTAGGATTCTTAAGTTGTCCTCGTTGAGAGGTTGAAAATGATGTGTGTAATGCAATTTCGTGTACCTTTGAAGCGTGCTTTAACAAAGATGAGGGTGGGTTTGGTTCAAAAGCAGTCTAAAAAATCCTGTGAAAATGCAGTAGGTGAGCCAAAAGTGTGTGAATTGGGACTCCTAAGTCTTCAATTTGAACAGTGTTTCAGTGTATGTGTCTGCTTTTTTGACCCCTCCGGCTCTTGCCCTCCAAAATGGGAGGTAGAGACCCCTATTTATAGGGAAAAGTGCCTAAAAATATGTGATCATGCATCCCAAGGAACATGTGTGCATGCTTTTGTGCATGTGCATGTGAATCAGAGCGCGTGATCATGTATGTTGGGTGCGTGATCATGCACTATGGTCTGTGATCACGTGCTCTTGCACGTGTCACGCGGCCTTTCTGGGCTCCGATCGCGCTATTTTGGGGGTGCTTTTTAGGGTTTTGGGACCTTCCGGACACATTTCTATTGTTCATTTGATCAAAATCTGCTTCCAATTTTAAAAAGTGGGACTCCAATCTTATGAGATGAACATCGGTCTGATGAGTTGCTCGTTTTGAGCAGTAGTTGCTCGAAATGAGTGACTTACCACTCCGATAATTCATAATTCATAAAATCGGGATGCAACTTAATGATTTGGAGGTATATGTTGCTCTCTAAAGGCTTGGTTTGGGTTTTTTAGACTCTCAGCATGCTTAGAGGCAGTACGAATGAACAGACACTTGTCATATTCGGAGAGATGTTTTCATCATTGGACCTTTTTGGGGACAGTCAAAATTCAATGTATGACAGTTGCCCCCTGCTTCGCGTGTGTTGCATAGCCTCCTAGCACTGATGTCAATACACATAAAGCAATATAGAAATGTAAAAATAGTTTTCTGAGGAGAGAGGCACTTACCTGCTTATTGTGTTATCTTTGGATGTCTATTTGACTTAGTTCTTCATTGTTGTTTGATGATTCGGCTGTCATGCAGGATGTAGTTTGGGATTACTACCCCTTTGGGCATTGTACTTGATACTTCCTATCAGTATCAAGGGTTCTTAACATTCTCTAGTAATGTTAAGGGTACTTAACATTTTCTTGTGATATTAAGGGATAATGCCATTATAACCTCTTTAGGTGTCAAGCAAACAGATAATGCCACTATAACCTCTTTAGGTGTCAGGCAAACAGATAATGCCATTATAACCTCTTTAGGTGTCAGGCAAATGGATAATGCCACTATAACCTTTTTAGGTGTCAGGCAAATGAATAATGCTTCTATAACCTTTTTAGGTGTCAGGAAAATAGATAATGCCACTATAACCTCTTTAGGTGTCAGGCAAACTAATAATGCCACTATAACCTCTTTAGGTGTCAGGCAAACTGATAATGCCACTATAACCTATTTAGGTGTCAGGCAAACGGAATATGCTATTAAGCATATGAGAATGCTTCTAAGCAGACACAAAAATGCTTCTGAGCAGCTTGAAAATGCTTCTAAGCAGTGAAAATGCTGCTAAGTAGTGAAAATGCTACTAAGCGGTGAGAATGCTATTGAGAAAATAAAAAAGTTACTGAGTAGTGATGATGCAGTAATGATGCACTGGTGATGTTATCATTTGTCGTGTTTCAAGCGTGATATTGTGATGTGATGATATGATAATTATAGATGCGACATGCTTGTGTCATTTGTGTTTCATCTTTCTTTTTTGATGAATAATGATATGACTTTTTGAGATAGTGACATCAAATGTAGTGTCCTAAAACACACAATGCTCTTGTTTGAGCGATTCATGTGCATTTTTTGTGCGTCTTTTTGGTAAAATGCACATTTGGGACCCTAGAAGTGCATGTGCGGGGTCTCGATGTGTCAGTGTGTGAGTTTTGGAGTGTGTGAGGGTTGGAAGGGCATGTGATCATGTGCCTAGGTGCGTGGTCATGCGCTTCGAGGCTTCAGACATCTTTATATTGAACTCATTTTTGAGTTCGGAGTGATTTTACCTATTTTTTGACCTTTTATAAGCCCTTTTTGAGTTTTCGGAGTGTCTTTCTTTTGTTTTCTTCTTCTATTATTTTTCTGTTACTTCATGTAGTGTGGGAATTATGGACTTCCCTCCTATTCTTGATGATCTTGGTGACTTTGGCGGTGTGAATACTGCTTCTTTTTCTTTTGACGAATTTGTTTTAGAGGATGAGGCAATTCTTGGACTAACTGGTGTAGAGACTTCTACTGCTGGAGCTACAAAGATTGCTAGGACTAACGGTGGAGCCTCTTCTCCTCAACCTTGACTTTCTCAAGGAGATCCGATTCCTGTTGTCTATAGCGTGGAGACCCATACTTGGACTATTCATCATCATCCAATTAGTTCTTTCATTTAGTCATTACTGTGATAGCTCCTGTTGTAATCTTTGCTTACTTAGCTTTTGTTGTTTGCTTACTTAGCTGTGGCTGTGTAGAGTTTTTTTTACTGTAGCTCTTGCTATTTGTTTTAGCATCTGCCATGTATCTATGTAGCTCTAGCTGTCGCTTTTGCCTTTTTTTGCTTTAGCACTTATCATAGCTCTAGCTGTCTGCCTGAGCATTTGCTGCATGTGTTGCTCTAGTTGTAGCTCTTGCTGTTTGATTTCAGTACTCGCTATCTATATAGCTCTAGCTGTCTGATTTTACTATATGTGTAGCTCTGGCTATTTGATTTTAGCACTTGCTGTCAGTGTAGCTCTAGCCATCTAATTGTAGCTCTAGCCATCTAATTGTAGCACTTGCTGCCTATGTAGCTCTGGTTGTTTGATTGTAACTCTGGCTGTCTAATTGTAGCATTTACTGTCTGTGTAGCTCTAGTTGTATAATTTTAGCTCTTACTGTCTATGTAGCTCTAGTTGTAGTTTAGCTCTTACTGTTTGTGTAGCTTTAGCTACAGTTTAGCTCTTGTTGTAGTCTAACTTTTGCTGTCATGTATTCCTGAAAAAATGATGAAAAAAGATTTTTTAATAACTGATGAGTGTTATCACTGATTTACCTATTGGTTGCAATCTTCTAGGCCTGTCATTCAGCTGCCTGGTAGCTTTAATAAGGTTAGCTTGTACTATCAGGGTCTTCCTTTGTGTGTGAAGCAGATGGTTGCCAGGAAGGGCTTTGATGGCATTATTTCTACTCTTACTTACAGCTCATATGCATCAAGTCAGGCCGCGATGTATGCTCTTGTTGAGCGATGGATGGATACTACCCACATATTCCATTTGCTGTTCAGGGAGATAACTATCACTCCGCTTGATTTTGTAGCCATTATTGGGCTGATTTTTTCTATGGAGCCTGTCCCTTTCAGTAGTGAGGCGTATAACTCTGTCATTATGAGGAATAGATGGCTGAAATATCTATTCAGTATTATTACTTTTGTGAAGGTTGGCTGCTCCTCTTTGATCCGGTATACGCAGCTTGTAGAGAAGGTTAGGTTGGAGCATGATGCGGGTCGTGTTAACTCGGAGCAGTTGGCCAGGTGTTTCTTGTTCTACCTCTTGAGTGCCGTTATCCTTTTGAATGCCTCTGGCACTGGTTTCTTATAGCGGTTACCTATTTTAAGGAATTTGAGGGATCTGCCAAAGTATAGTTGGGGCATAGCTGCTTTTACTCATATGTATTTTGGCTTGGATGCAGCCTATGGAGGACGCTCGCGAGTTTGTAGCTGCTTGTTCGTGCTGGACATGAGTATGGTTTCTTGCTTTTTTTAGATTGTTTCATATTTGAGTGTTCTGATTCCTTTCTTTCTGACAGTTTTGGGCTTATGAGTTTGGGGTGCTTCCTTATCCCGCTGTTGAGCGCTTGCCTGAGAGTGGCTTTCCCTGTCTTCTATGATGGATCAGGAAGACTTCTAGTTTGATCGAGAGTCCTTTTGCTTATATGTTGCTTGGGCAAATTTGTCCCTGCTGGTGGATGGAGCGACAACACTGGTCAATTAAGATGTGGGTGGCTTGGCGCCTGACACAAAGGATGTCTTACTGCCCGGCCTCGTTGACAAGGTGTGGTACCTGGGTGAGAGGGTCTATCACTAGTGGGATGGACCATTCATGAGAAGACATACTTTGGGGTCGAGAGCTTATTGGAGAGGAGCTCGAAGAAGCTGAGGGAGGGTATACTTTTGAGGATTTCCCAGAGGGAGCTCATTTCTCTTATATGATGACTCTGGTGCCACAGTTGATTGATGTTATGGCCAATGAATTTGTTCCTCCTCCACCTCCTTAGGCAGATCCTTCATAGCCTTCGAGTTCTAGAGCTGGGACCTCGTGGACATCTCAGGGTCGCTTTGCTTCTAGGGTAGTGATGAGTGTGAAAAATGCACTGTTTTAAGCACTCAAAGCATTAGGTTTAGGTGTAAATTCAGTTACATTTATTTTTCTTCTGTTTAGTTTTTCTTCAATTAGGCACTTTTTGCATGATTTGCATGTTTATTTGTTTTTAG
>CATIWM010128881.1:0-30098 GCA_949671775.1 Mallotus repandus | reverse complement strand
CTCTCTTTTTTATTTATTTTTATTTTTTCTTATTTTCTGTTATCTTTTATTTCTTTCAAATTTCTTATTTTTTCCTTATTTTTATTTTTATTCTTACTTTTTTGCTTTTATTTTGGTTTGGGTATTGATATATATATATATATATATATATAGGCAGTGTACTCTATTTCAAAGATTATAATTAACATATTTAAATTATATAACTCATATTAGTTTTAATAAATAATTAAAGTTTCAGATATCCTAGAAAAATATTTGAAAATATAAATTTGTATATTTATGCATATATTAGGCGGATATTATTTTATTCATTTTATACATGAAAAATAAACTAAAATATACAAATAATAAAATAGATATAAATGAAAAAAAAAATTAATGTTTCATGCATTTGAAAAAAAATGGCACTTGGATTCAAAAAATTGACATGCATATATCAATTATTTTTATTTATTTTTATTTTAATTAATTAAATACAATTATATTTGAAATTTATTATTCAAAGCCAACTACATCTTTGATAATTTTTCTAACTATAAATACTCAATTTATCATATTCAAATAGTGTTTTGAGTTTCAGATGCTGTTTTGAGTTTCAGATAATGTTTTAAGTTTTAGACATTGTTTTAGTGTTTTAAGTTTCATATACGAAAAATATTCAGAATATATACTTTTGATTGGTGGAAAATATTTGAATAATATTCGGATAATATACTGGTTTTAGTATCGGATAAGATTTCGAAGTTTCACATACATATATTATTAAGGTATTTATGAGTTTAAGATACTGTTTTTAATTTTCAGATACTGTTTTGAGTTTCAGATACTGTTTTGAGTTTCAGATACTGTTTTGAGTTTTAGATACTTATTATATTAAGATAATATATTGTTTTAATTGTATCATATACGAGTAATATTTAGAAAATATATTATTTTTGAGTATCATTCTTATTATTTATTAAGCTTGTTGTGTAACAAAAAATTTTATTAATAATTTTTATTAATTTTTAACATAATTGGACAATATAAACCCAACTTTTTTGAAAAAATATAAATTTTTATTTTTTCAATGATAATACATTGATCTAAAATATTAAAAATTTTAGAGATACTAATTTCTAGCCACAAAATCTACTCTTAATTTGTGCCTGGAATAAGAGTTTTTAATATTTTTTAAAGAAAGAAAAAAAGATGAAATGCCTTCACCAAACTTGTTCTCACAACATTACATTGTTAATTAAAAATAGTTGAAATAATAGTCTCAAACTAAACAAATATAATCTATCGGTTGATTAATGCACCAGTCAGATAATATATTATTTTTTAGTATCATATGCAATTTTAAATTTTCATATACATATAATATTCATATAATACACTATATTTATGAGTTTGAGATACTGTTTTTAATTTTCAAATGTTACTTTGAGTTTCAGATACTTATAATATTCAAATAGGTAAGGATTCCTGTTTTCTCAAGAATTGCTTTACTGGATTCCAGATATAAACAGTATTTTCAAGTTGTCATTGGAACAGTTGAAACCTTTCTAAATTCTGGATCCGTGTTTTGTACCTTCTTTCCAAATTATAATCTAGCCATGTTAGATCCACATGCTTTATCGGCCTTAAAAGTCCAAATTCAGATTCTTGGTGCTGAACAAACTGCTACAACTATAGCAGCAACTCTTCACTACCAAATTGTCTATCGCCTTTAGAATCATGCCCTTAATTTATTTTTACCATCTGTTTAGAATGATGGCCTCTTTGTTAAAGCAGATTCTCATAATGCTCCAACATGTATCCATATTCCAAAGCAAATTTTTTGGGATGAATTATTAAATTTGTTCCCAGAAAAATGGATCAAAAATTATAAGAAACTACATGAAGCAGTTGAGCCAGTCCAGAGTTCTAATCCGATTTTCACAAAAAAGCCATATAGTACTATTGAAATAATTCTCAAACAAAGACAAGAGGCATTGATAGTGTTTAATACTCAATTCATGTTTTCACCTTTTTCTTTATTAATTGAAGAGAAAGTGCCTGTGACCCGCTTTAATGGTGATGGGAGACTAATTTATACTTTTAAACGTAATAGTCACTATTACTCTGACATTTGTGATTGTGATGATTGTTGTTTGTTGGATAGTGATGAGAAAGAGAAAAAGAAATCTGCCAAGAAGTGTAGTGAATGGGAGTTTAAGAAAAGATAAGAAGATGGAGATTCATGTTTGAGCACTTTGGGACAACCTTCTGGAAAGTATGATTATTTGGTATCATACTCTCCTCCTTCTTGGTATCAACAACCCAAACCACTAAAAACACCATATAAACCTAAACCTTGTAAGCCAAACCCAGATTTCTCTCCACCAAAACCTAAATCAACACTTTTACCTTGTTATAAATAAGCTCTTAAATGGGTAAGGAAAGAAAAACCCATTTCTTCAGTATTACCTCCTGAAATGCCCATAAAATTAACTACTGTTTCTAAAGTCTGTATGTTTCATCCTGCAGATTTCCCTTCTTTGACATCAGAAGCAAATAACCATAAAATCTCATAACCTTTTGTCCTAAACACTAATATTGTTGATCCTGATGGAAGACCAAGAAGAACTACTCCTGCTAAAGTAGTTTTGAATTGGCGAACTCAAAATGCTTGTACCTAAAACCAAAAATTAAAACAGATTGAAGAAAAGGTTGATGATGTGGCAAGATAGGTGAAACAAACTGATAGTCGGCTCTCCAGCTTTGAAAAAGAAATTAAGGCAATATGTGCATAGTTGATTAGATAGACAGAAATCAAGCACTAGGAATTGCTATAAATAATTAGGAACAAAGGCAAAATAACAATCATTCAAATGAAAGAAATTAAAATTCAAAAATTGAAGGCTCAAATTAATGAATTGGAAGGAGATTTGAGCAAAAGGAAGGATTCCCAACCACAGTCTTCGCCAAGGCTGTTTTCTTTAGATCCAACAGGATTCCGATACAATCTATTTCCTATACCAAGCTACTCAAGTCAACCCTTGTTCCCTAATATTTCCTCTTCCTTGAATATCCCGCCAGGATTTTATGGATTTAATCCACCAAGTCCTTCCATTGAGACCACCAGAAAAAAGGGAAAAAATATCACTTTCCTCAGCCAGAAATGTCCAAGAAATTATCTTCAGAAAAGATGCAGCTCTTATCCTCATCAATTGAGGCAGATAAACCTTCAATGGTGATGATGAACCTAATTGCCTCATTTTTGAAAAAATATGCAGTTAATGCATTGCCTTATTCATAATTGATTTTGTGGCAGATGATTTTTCAATAGACAGCTTATCTAATACAATTGATTTCGATGAAATAAATTCCTCTGAAGATGAAGGAGAGATTCCTTTTCACTTGATGGCTGATACACAGACATCAAAAGTAAGAAGTCCTCCTCCCCCACATGTAAAAAAATCAACTGATCCAATAAAAAATAAGAGTGATTCTGAAACACAACATGTCAACAGTCATCTAAATTCATCTATGACTGGAGGCTATTTTACTCTAGATGATATTCCTCCTTCATAATATAGGAATAGATTCTTAGAGTTCAGAGCTTGGATTAATAGCCAAATGCTTCTTTCAGGAGCTGAGTTAAGAAATGTTCTTGAAACATTCCTTGCTAAGATGGTAGGAAAACTTTCAAATTAGTACACTACACTCAATGTTTATTCAAAAGCTCAATTAGTTAAAGTATAGTCAGTTGAAGAATTCTTAGGCCTCCTACATTATGAGTTCCTAGGAAAATGGGATGATGATATGGAGATCGTCAGAAAAGAGCTTTATCAAATGAAATACTGCTCTTTGAAGAAGAAAGATCTGGATAAACATTTTTAGAATATGTCCACCAAGTTTTATCAATTGAAAGGAACTGCAAATCCTGATTTAAAGCAAGCCTTTATGGCTTCCATTCCTGAAATTTAATCTACCATAATGTTTACTATTCTCCAGTAAATAAATCAAAAGGTTAGAGATGTTCCCTTGGGACATTTATACCAAGTTATGATTCGGGCTCATTCTCAGCTCTGTGAGCAGAGAAAAATTATCAAACTATACTTGGGAAGTAAGAAGAATCCTTTAGGAAAATTGTCTTATGAAAGGTTCGATTTGCAAATCAAATGCAAAGACTTAACAAAATGTGAATGTTCAAGCTCAAAGAAAAAGCACCACTTCTACAAGCTGAAAGGGAAAAAAAGGAAAAGTGAAGAAGTGGAAGTATTACAAGAAAAGAAAGTACAGAGGAAAGAAAAGAATAAATAGATGCTACATTTGTGGGAAGAAAGGACATTTTGCAAAACATTATCCTTCGAAAACAAAGAAGGCAGAAAAAATGATTCAACACATCCAGCAAATCACAACAATTGATTTGGAGAATGCTGATATTGTGTCACTCTTTTCTAAAGAAGGTAAGCCTTCCCAAAATAGAATCTTTACAGTTTTTCAGGATACAAACTCAGAAACATCTGATTCTGATGATGAAGCACTACCCTTTTCTCAATAATTTTCCATTGATAACGTTATAGCATTAACCCATGATTACCACCTAGTTCCAGTAATCCCTATCAAAATTTATCTAACCAATTACACTAAACCTATAAGACTCATAGCCCTTTTAGACATTGGACTAAAAACAACCATTCTCAATCCAAAAGCTCTTCCAAGAGAATATTGGGTGGAGAATTCAGAGTATTTTTATGTTGCTAATGGGGAGCTTTTTGAAACCACCTATAAAAATCCAATTCTTTCCAAGATGTCATGTATGAACAAATGTTCTCGAATCACCTTTATCCGGTAAAGATATTGTTCTTGGATTTGAATTCTATTGGAAGGCAAAATATTTACGAATATTTTCAAATGGAATCAAATTTAAGAAATATTTTCAACCTTTCACCACAAAACCTTCAGTTCTCACCATAGACCAAACAATATCCCCAATAGACTTCAAACCTATCCATGAGTTTTTGTTACAATAATGCAGTGCAGAATCACACATTCAATTCTCAAAGAAATTTTCTTCACCTTTATGGAAGAACCTTGAGTTCTTTACTTCGTTGCCTTTCAAAAAAATGAAGATGTGAATCCTACCAAAGCAACTCATCCAGGAATGGCTCCTACATATTTGAAGATGGCTATTAAAGAGTGCATGGAGTTGAAAAGTTAAGGTTTAATTGAATCAACAAAATCAGAATGGGCTTGTCAAGCATTTTATGTGAACAAGCATTTTGAATAGATTAGAAGAAAAAAGAGATTGGTGATTGATTATCAGCCTTTAAATTTCTTTTTAAGGGATGATAAATTTTCTCTGCTGAAAATTTCTTCACTATTCACCTTTTTTCCAGGAGCAAAAATCTTTCAAAATTTGATTTAAAGGCGGGAATTTAGTAGCTTGGAATTAAAGAGGAAGACAAATACAAAATAGGGTTCTGCATTCCAAACCATCATTTCTAGTGGACTGTAATGCCATTTGAAAATAGCCCCTTCACTTTTTCAAAAAGCCATGATCAAAATATATGAGCCCATACTATACAGTGTGCTCTGGTGTACTTTGATGATATTCTGCTCTTCTCTTCATATGAAAATAGCCATGAAGCTCTTCTTTAGTAATTTGCAGATCTTATAAAGCAGTATGTAGTTATTTTGTCTCCCACAAAAATGTAGATTGGAAAAGAAGAAATAGAGTTTCTCGGGATGCAGTTCAAAGATGGAAGCTATCTACCTGGTCCTCATATTACTTCTAAATTGCAGAGATTTTCTTATGATAATTTGTCAATTAAACAAATTAGATAGTTTCTTAGAATTCTTGATTATCTTAGAGATTTCATTCTATATTTGACAAAAAAGACGGCACCATTAAGAGCACTCTTAAAGAAAAATCCTCTACCATGGTCACAAGAAGAGACAAAAGTAGTTGTTCAACTTAAGAAAGATTGTCAGAATCTTCTAGCTCTACAAATCCCATCAAAAGGAAAGTGGATCCTTCAGACAGATGCAAGTGATCAATTTTAGGGAGCAATTCTTTTTGAAGAAAATGAACATAAAAAGAGGAGAATTTGTGCTCATGCCACTGGAAAATTTACTGAAGGTGAATGTCATTACCATTCGACATTCAAGGAAATTTTGGTGGTAAAATATAGAATAAAGAAGTTTGAATTCCATCATGTGGGACACCATTTTACATTAGTCATGGATTGTTCATCTTTGCCTAAGATGCTTGAATTTAAGGGAAAGACTCTCTCACATCCATAACTTTTGCGATGGAAGACTCGTTCAGTAAGTATGATTTTGAAGTAGAATACATCAAAGGTGAAGATAATCTCATTCCTGATTTTTTTAGTAGACCATCAATCTTTTGTGCCTCAGAAAATCCTTTCCAAATAAAGATTCTTCCCATGATCTTTATGTTCCAGTCAGCAAACAATTTCCTTTCAGAAGGAATTCCTCCTAAACTCTCACCACAAATTTCCCTTACAGCCCTTACCAAAATAGCCTTAGAACAAATATTCAAATACCAGTCCCTTTTGATAAGAAACCATGGACCAATTTTCTTTAAAAAACTTGGGTTTCACCCCAAGTACCCATTTACCTGTGTCTTCAATTTCCTTAAGCAGAGTCCAGATAAAGAATTTTATTGGCCAAAAGAGTTACTAGTTCTGTTTTGGTACTTATGCCATTTGCATTGGATAGCCTTTGACTTACAGCCATTAAATCTTACAAGGTATCTCCCACTGATAGAAGAAAGACAAAGATCAAATCCTCATCTCATAACCTTTTTAAGATGGTTCTAAGAACTTCTAAAGTGGAAATCATGGCTAACAAATGAAGACTACACTCAACAAGTTTCCTTAGCAGAAGATTGTCGATCCATAATAATCTTCCATAAGCCATTTTTGAAAATCATAAATGAATTCAAAATTGTTCCTTGCTTCAACATTTATAGGACATACAAGTTTTGAATGATCCATCATATAATCTCTGATGTTGATAATCCATCCCCTATGAGAGAATTCAAAGATTCATGTTTCAGAAGGATAGGATCATTCTTAAGGAGATTTGGCCAAAGATAGATGAAGATGTATCATGCGAAACATATTCATCTGAAAATGGACAAGGTCTTATTGCTGATAAAGAATTCTGGATGAAATCTCAGAATTCAGGTGCAAGCTCAAGCTCAGTACAAGGTCCAGCCCAAGATCATGATGTGACAAATCAAGACTTTATAGGGCTATGGGAAATTACTGACCCAAGAAGACCCTGTGCAGGATATTCTCAAGATTTTGACTCAGACAGCAGTTACAATAGAGATGAAGGAAATCTGTCACCAAGTCACGAGCCCATTATAAAGTAGATTGGTCATAGTCTTCTTTAATTAATGGTATGTTATATTCAAAAGAGTCTTCAGTAAAGTAGTAAATTATTATACTATATCACATGGCCTTCTTTTTATCTTGTCCATCAATACCATTATAGGTCCCACTTGGTCATGTCTGTAATAAAGATGGACAAGTGTCATGTTTTTTGTCAGTTGTAATCTTTTTTATCTATCTCTGATTGGCTGAGGACTGATCAAACTATCTATTGTAATAGTGTTCCTCATCACTATGAAAGGAGGTTACAACTTCGTAAGGAAGCAGAGAACCTTTTACAGACATTGCCTGATAAATAAAAGTCATATATTTCTAAAAACATTTTCTCTTATTTCTCTGAAGGTCCATTTTTAGGAATAATTATCTTATCCCTTCTAAGTTATTAAAGATTATACCATGTACTCGTCTCACTTGAGGATCGTGTACAACAGAAATTTAATAACAGAAGAATGGTCCTACTTACCAACTTTATTAGAATTATAAGCTTTGTTATATAGTTTCTGGTAAAACATAAAAAGGGGACAGGCTTAATTGGCTGGAAATTGGTTGTTGAGTGTTATAATTACGGTCTTTGCTAGTCCATGATATGTTTTATCTCTAATTATATGATTAAACTTATAGTTTTAATGGAGCTCTAGGAAATTGATATCAAAAAAATATATTGTTTTAAGTATCATTCTTATTATTTCTTAAGCTTGTTGTGTAACAAAAATTGGTAATAAAAAACTGGTAAAATTTTAATTAATTTATTTTTTACTCACCAAAAATTTAAAAAATTAAAATTATAAACTACACAATAAAACTGAATATATGATGACTTTTACAAGAACAAGTAAAAACTGTCAAGAATGATAATAATTTTAAGTTGTTTACTATCAAGAATGATAATAATAATTTTAATTTGGTACATTTGTTTACTAGGAGCTTTGTTCAAAAAGGCTTAAACAACCCAATTCCATTTTGTGCACTTAAAATTTTAAATTGTTTAAAAAAAAGGTTTAAAGTTGTAAATAGAGGATACACAGTCTCCTCTTCATGTGATGTTAGGATTGCTATTTCAGGATAAAGTAATTTTTATTCTGTAAAATCTCTATTTTTCATTATATTTGCTATAAGGATTCATTTTGGTTCATATTTTTTTTCCTTGATTTCTCTATTTATTTTCTTCCTCTCGTGCACTTCTTCATAACTTGTAGGCAAGTTCATTTCTTTTTGCTTGTTAGAGTTTAAAAAAAAAGCTTTATTTTGTTATCAACTTTGATTCCTTTTGCCATTTCTACTTAATCCCATTTCTTTTATTTTCCTCTAAAACCTAATCTTCTCTGTTTTTATTTTAGTTCTAAATCAAAGTACATTTTTTTGGACTTTTTTGGGTGGTCTCTAACAATCTTATTGTTTACCAAGCAAGCATATTTACTACTGTTGAGCCGCCGTTGATATCATTCATTTTTTTTAATCATCTAAAAGACAGCAACCCATTAATTTTTTCTTCAAAACAGTATCTGACCTCAAAAAGGCTTGAACAGCCCAATCCCATGTCTTTTAACTTCAAGCTCTGTTCAAAAATTTTAAGTGCAAGGTATTGATGGAGTTTTGTTCCAGAAGAAGAGAAGGAGACTATCATAAAACCTGCCGCCATCAAGGTTGTGTCTAATCACTTGTAAAACCTATTTCAATTGAAAAAGGAAAAGAAAAGAGTGAAATCGCACAGGAAGAAGAAGATGATGATGATGATGATGATGAATGAGGAAGAAGAATGTGAGAAAAGGAGAAGGGTGAAGAACATAAGTGATAGGAAGAACGGGAGTGATGGGAAAAAAGAAAAAAAAAGGCACGCATGAAATTTTTTAGGAAAAAAGGACATGCGTATAATATTTTAAAAAGAGGGGACATTTGAAGTTAATGGCACTTGTTTTTTCGGCATTTTGCAAAAAACCCTAAAATATATTGCTATTATTAGATTTAATAATTTAATAATTTTTATTTTTATTAGATAATTTAATCTTATTGATATTATTTAAAAGCAATGAGGTAAATAATATTATTAGATTTATTATTATTATTGTGTGTATACATCTATACATATATACATATAACAACCAAACCAACATATTTTTACCCAAAATATGTCGTTTTGATTTGTAGATAATAAATATAATTTTAATTTATTTGTGGATAATAAATATAATTTTAATTAATAATATAAATTTTTCTATTACATAAATTTCTAAATTTCCATTTTGCATCATACCATACCAATCCATTCCAATTGAACCGAATCTCTGTACTTAACCGTCCTGAAAAATGAGATGGTATCAGTATGAAAATTTTTAAATTAAATATAGGTACTAGAAATTTTATTTTTAAAATTTCCAAAATATGGTATGGTTCCAAAGATTTTAAATTCCCGAATTTTTCCGAACCGTACTCACACTAACTTTGACATTAAAAATTAAGTAAATCGAGATATTAGAGATGTATGTATTACAAAATAAGCGCTTAACCACTAATTATCCAAGTGTTATACCATGGACCCCTGTCCATATTACAATATGGACCAAAAGTCCTCGCACGTGTAAAAAGAAGCATTTTTTTCGGTATCTTTCTTCTTCTTCTTCTTTTCTTCCTCTTTTTCTTCTTCTTCCTGCTTGAGCAGTAAAGATAGAGCGAAGCCCTCATGTCCAAAATATTAACATACTACAGTGATTTTCACCTTTCAGCCGCAAAAGAGGATTCTTAATCATCTGACATCCCTCCCTCTCTCTCTTTTACTTCTGCATCTGGATCAATATTACTACCAATTGAAGAAGAACGGATGTTTTATTTTTATTTTTTATTAATTGGTTGGCTTTCTGCTATAAGTGATTTCACTATCGTATTATTAGTGTTTTTTTTGTATGGTACTTACTATCTAATTAGATTATAAATAATGATCTACAAGCACAAACCTGTGGATGAAATTGCAGACAAAAAGTACCTTTTGATTATTCCATTTTCATCAATCTGCAAACCCAACAATTTCTTCTTTAAACAACCACCCAGCACTTCTTGAATCATGTGGTGGTGAAGATAGTGCCAACACAGTGCGATTAAACCATGCACATTGTAAATTAACAATGCAAAGATAGATCAAATAACTTCTTCTTTTTTTGACCGAAGGGTATAACTTGTCACTTAAAACTATTTGATGAACTTGAAGTGTATGGTTAATGAATCTACATGTCGTGTTCAGTGAACTTATAGTTTTTTATTGATGAACCTATGTAAAATAATGAATTAAAGTATTAAAAGTGAAGAACCTATAATTAATATTTGATGAACTTGAAGTGTATGGTTAATGAATCAACATGTTGTGTTCAATGAACTTATAGTTTTTTATTGATGAACCTATGTAAAATAATGAATTAAAGTATTAAAAGTGAAGAACCTATAATTAATATTTGATGAACTTGAAGTGTATGGTTAATGAATCTACATGTCGTGTTCAATGAACTTATAGTTTTTTATTGATGAACCTATGTAAAATAATGAATTAAAGTATTAAAAGTGAAGAACATATAATTAATATTTGATGAACTTGAAGTGTATAGTTAATGAATTTACATGTTGTGTTCAATGAACTTATAGTTTTTTATTGATGAACCTATGTAAAATAATGAATTAAAATATTAAAAGTGAAGAACCTATAGTTAATAACTAATAAACCTCCATGATTTAATCAATGAGCGTATATTATTTGATCAATTAACCTATTAATTTTGATAATATTAATATTAAGTTTTACTTAATATTATATTATTAATTTAATATATTAATATTAATAGAAATAAGATATAAATATAAATTAATATAAACATATTAATATTTAATGAAACATAAATTAATATTTATATTTACATTTAATGAATATAAACAAGTAAAATTAATATAAACATGTACTATATATATAAGATGGGTTTGTTCTATTTTTTATTTCATGAACCTGAAGTATATAGTTAATGAACTTCTATGTTGTATTCAATAAACCTATAGTTTTTTATTGATGAACCTATATAAAATAATGAACTAGAGTTAAAAGTGATGAATTTATAATTGATAATTAATGAACCTTCATGATTTAATCAATGAATCTATATTATCTTACCAATTAACCTATTAATTTTTATAATATTAATATTAATTTTTACTGAATATTAATATTAATTTTACTGAATATTAATATATTAGATTAATAATATTAATTAATCTAATAATATATTAATATTATTATATTAATATTAATAATATTATTTTTCTTGTTCCATGTAAAAAATAATAATTACAGCAACTAACAAGCTTGTGTTGCTGATCCAGTCCAAAAGTTTTATTCATTATTTAGGCAAAAGGTTGCCCATCTGAGGTGGAGAAGAAAGACGTTAAAAAAAAACATTAGAGAAAAAGGAAGACGCGTTTTATTCATCTGGCACTAGCACATGTGTAATCATATTTGGTCCATCTTACAACATAAATAGGGGTCCATGATATAATTTGTGTTAATTACCACCCATTGGCCTTCTCTCAATTGGTTGCAAAATCATTATGCGAAAGAAATAATTAATTTTCGTGGAAAATTTTTCAAGGAAAGTTCTTTTACTATATTTCTTAATTTGAAGTTTCAGTAGTTTACAGCCCCTTAAACACCATATATTTTACACATGAATGAATTTTTTTATAAATTCATGATAATACATAAAATACTAAATATATATTTTAATATTAATTGTTATTTTTATTTTAGTTTATAAAAATTTTAAAACTAATAAAATATTTTTAGTTATATAATTTTTATAAATTTTTTTATTTAAACAATTGAAAAAAAGTATAAAAAAAATATCATGTGATTTCAACTCTAATCACTTTCTAACATGTGATTTGAGTTGCGATAAACTGGTACTTGTGATACAAACCGTTAACAATCATCTAATACCGTTAAAAATTATGACATGGCAAAGGGTATTTTAGTCGTATTACGGAGAAAAAGAAGAAATATCTCTATAATTTTATATTTTGACTTGTGATTTATCATTATAACAAATTAGTACCCTATTTTACAATATCAGAAAAATAAAAAATTTATTTATTTATAATAATAATATGAAAATTTATTTATAAATAATTTCTTAATGGATTAACCAATTTTTACTTTTTCTATATTTTTATAAGAATGTATTTTTTATTTTACATAAATTTTTAAATTAATCAAATTAAAATATGTATAAAATAATATTGATATACATATACACACATATACATTTAAATTATTTTATACGTATTTTAATTTGATGAATTTAAAATTTTATGTTATTAGTGTAGTACAAATAATTTTGTAATGATTAATATTTAAGTTTTAGAATTTATGTATTTTTTAATTTAATTAATTTAAAACTTATATTTTTAATACATAATCAATAATCTGTAATTTTATAATTTAATTTTGTATGCATTTAAACTCAATGTACAAAATTATATTAGAATTATTATATAATTATATCATGAACTTTAGTCATTTTTACTTATTTATCCTATTTTTAAAATTATGGTGAATTGGCATGTGAACTTTTTGATTTATTGTAAATCTATCCACGGTCAAAATAGCATGTGCCCATGCTGACATGTCATAAAGACATGGCATGCATATGTAAATTATTTGCTAATATGGAAATTAAAAGATGAAATTAGTAATTTTTCTATCCTTAACCTTTTTTTTTTTTTTGGAAATATCTCCTTACTTCTATTATGTAAATTTTAAAATTTTAATTAATTATTTTTTAGGTATCAACATTTTTTCTAACCCAAATTAGTGTATCTTTTTTTTAGTTCAATTATAGTTGTTATATTAAATTTCATCACAATCACTTGATTTTATTTATTATTTTTATAAGTTGAAATCACAATCAAGTAAAAAAAACTACCATAATTTTTAAATGTATTTTTATGAATATTTGAATAAATGGTTTTATAAAAATATGCACGTGATCACATAAAACATCAGACCTCTAACTATAATTTAAAATTAAATAAAATTGAAATAATTAGTGAAATTGATAGAATCTATAAAGAAAATTAAAGTTAAGGACATATTTTCAAATAAGATAAAAATTAACTATAGAAAAATTATCAATTTCTTCTTCTAATTTTCACGTCTACAAATAATTTACGCATGTATGTCATGTCAGGATACCAAATCAACATGGACACATGTTATTTTGGCCGTAGATAGATTTGCAACAAATTGAAAAATTTATATATCAATTCGCCACAATTTTAAAAGTATGATAGATTGGCGAAAATGACTAAAGTTCATGATATAATAATGTAATAATCCTAATTATCATGAAAATTTTTAAAAATTGTACTTTCTAATTATTAGTAATCATGTAAAAATATTTAACTCAAACTTAATGTTTATTTCAATAAAAACAAATCCAATGATTAAAAAAAATCATGTGGTATATATATGTAGGATATCTGAAATTTAAGGGTGTCTCAAATTTCATGGCTGTACTAAGTACAGCTACTATTATGTATAGGCTTTGGTTTAAGTTCTAAAAACAAAATTTCAAAGCGGTTCAAAGAACTTGCTCGGAAGTTTTCTTTATTATACAAAATTCAAACAGGTTCCAATTGCCCCTATGGAACACACCCCCAAAAAAATTCGAATTAGGTCAAGCAATTATTTTAATAATGTCATATGGAATTGAGTCAAGAAAGTAATCGATTTTAAGGAAAAAAAAAAACTATTTTATGATCTTAGAATAACAAGAAGCCTAGAGGACTAGAGATAACCATGATTTATGAATGGTCAAAGGCCCCAACAAAGAGTCATTTTATAGGAAAAATTTTGTTATTTTAGAAGAAAAAATAAGTTTTAATTAACCACTTCGAATGGAGAGATTAGTTAATTGAAAAGAATAGCCTATAGGCAATCAAGTGAAAGCCACAGAATTTTGAGCAGAATATGAACCAAGCAGGCAGTGGTCCTGATACTCAAGCTGTGCTAATGTACTATGGTAAGTACTACAACTATCAAGATGGTAAGGTCACATCTTACACAAAAAAGGGAAAGAGAAGTGAAGTGGTCCACTTTATTCAAATCCAGCTTTAAGAGAAAGATAGATGGATTTCTTCAATCTTCAATCTCATCTGGCATTCTGATGGATTTTGCTTCTTTTTTATTTTTTGCTTTACCGTTTTCTATATTCCTTTCCAATATCCAAACACCATTTTTTTCTTTTTTATCACATTTTTCTCACTGCCACTCTCATTATAGTTTTCTTTCTCTTGCAAAAAACGGAGGGATTTTTGAATTGTATCAATCATCTTCAATAGACGGAAGTGCATGGACCACCAAACAACAATTAATCAGTCAGAAGAGACCCAGATGGTCCTGTTGGCCGTTGATAGGCCTATGCCATCTATTATCCCTTTTTTCTTCTTTTAATTTCTCATTTTGGTGAAGAACGAATATCAGATGAAACGCATACCAGGCGGACTTAGTAACAAAAATATGCTATATATTATGACTGTAAATTAATTTCTAAGCACACTGTATTCTTATTCCAGAAGAAGCAATTCTTTCTGGACAATAGGTTTCTTAATCTGACATGCACAAGTTACTTGTAACAGACGAACTTTTCAGACTAACAACTGAATGCTCAACTTTGATAGCTTCTTCCACTCCAAGTCATCCGTCCAAATTTAATATCAACAGAATATAGGAAAGAACGAGGGAACCAAATAGAAGAATAGGAAAGAAAAAAAAACGATTCTGCTACAGCAAACATTATTGAGATGCTAATTTGCCTATCAAATAATTTCAATATTTCAATCAACAGTGGTACAAGAATTACACATGAGTAAGCAAGAACTACAGATTCTTAAAAGTTGAAAGCAAACCCTTTGCAAAAATTTCTCTCGCTAATGGTTACAGGTATAAGAAAGGTTTGTTCTGGTATCTTCCGCTTTCTTAAGTTGTTTATATGATACAATCATCTCCTGCACCTAGTTTAAGCTTATAATCCCCATTCCCAAACATCCATGCTGCCGATTATAATAAATTTGAACTAAATAATGCAAAAACAAAAGAATGCTACCCTCAGAAAATACTCGTGAAAAAAAATGTTAAAAAATTCACTAACCATCTAGCTTCCATATGATCCCCTCAACAATTGGCAACTCTACTCCGAAGTTAAACTTCAACTCTTCTGTAGAAAAGCACATAAGCAGCCGAAGTCTTTATCTTGTCCTGGCTAATTGGATGAACTTGGCTATCATCAAAGTCAAACCACCGATCACCCCCATGCTAAAAGAGAGAGAGAGAGAGAGAGAGAGAGAGAGTTAATATTAATCCACTGAATATGGTTATATGCATATGCAATGGTTTTTTTATAACTCACACCCATAAAATGATATAAAAACCAAAATCTATGATAATAAACCCTGCAAAGATTGTATGTCCTCTAATGGCACAAAATCAATTTTGATGGTGCCTTTGGCATTAGCTGTAGTACTACTAGGACAGTGTGAGGTTGATTCAAAATAGAAAGGGTATGTGGAATATGGGTTTCACAGCCAATGTGGGATCCTATAATTCAGTTGCAAGGATGAGACTGGCATATGCAAGTTTGGAGCATTTACAAAGTTACTCCAGAAGTAGGCAGTAGGGCCATCCAGATGCTAAATACTAGCAATGCGCATGCCAATAGGTTGAAGAACTTCGTGAGAGAGATATGAAGAATGGTTCAGCAATAGTAGTACTGACTGAGTGGCTTACCACACAAATGATTCTTATTGAACCATGTTTTTATATGTTCCTCATGTCTCATTTCAAGATTCATGCAGGATATTATAGGGGCGTCAATTACCAATGTGTTACTTTAAAGCTTAGCTCTAGGGAATTCTTCCCCTTAGTAACTGAAAACAAAGAATCCCTTATTAATTACATTGACTATTAGTTTTGATAATGCTTAAAGATAGCTCAATTGCTTGTGTCAACCATTGTCACTACAAGCATCAATGACACATGATTCCAAATTTATATGATGCCAGCAAAAAATGATAACCCCTTGGAGAAGAGCTTCCCAGCGCAACTGTCTCCACAAGTTTGTAACAGCATATATATATATATAGACACACACACACACGCACATGCACGTGCGCGTGTTTTTTGAAGTGATGGGAAAAAGAAGCCTACACTATCAAAGCCGGTGAAAATCAAGGAAATATTAAGTAAAACTGATTGGAAAAATGCGAAAAGAACACTACTTACATGGACAAATGCAGTGTAATGACCTCCTCCCATGCTTCCATAGTGATTACTGATAGCATAAAGCATATAACGATGAGATGATTGACCATTCTTGTAGGAAATATAGGCTGACAAATCAAGATCATCAACTGGGAAATCAACATATGCCTCAAGCTTGTTCTTCATAAATCGAGTATAAGAGAATCTCTTCAAATGAATAACTAGAATCTCAGGCAGTCTCCAAAGATCTAATTTTTTGCTGGCTTGACAGTGCATCTTGCAGCTCGGACAGAACCTAAATTCAATATAACAGTACCCAATATCAGTCAAATAAATATAAATGGGAAAAAAGTTTAGAAATAATTTTTTTCTAAGATTCCAAAAACTCAGTTCTCACTTATTTGGCATTCTAGGGAGGGGTTAGATATGGGCAGCCTTCTCCTCACATCTGTAAGTAGAGTATTTTGTGGTTTGAATCAATGTACTCCATATCATTATTGAACAAATTCAGACAGCAAGAAATATATACATCCATGTTAATCATATTGCACTTAATTAGACATGGATGTGGGAATTAACTAATACTATATCTGGTAAGCGATACTCAACAACAAATTGAAAACACTCAGAATAAACAGACCGACAGAGGAAACAAACTCCAATTACATAGAATATAAGGAAGCTCTTAATCGCTACACCAAAACAAAGTATAATCATGAGCCCAGGTCAAGAGAGCTCCTTGCTTAATGCAGTGAGCCAGTGATTCAAACAAACTTGAAAAGATCTTTGATAAGACTACTCTATGCTCAATGAAAACAATCAACAATAAAGATCCATATTTCCAGATGATAAAACCATTCTAAATTTCCTAATGTCTTTCAAATATTTCTAGCACTTTAAACACATAAACTATGTAAGGTAATATTTTCGGGGGAAAAAAAAAAGTTATGCATGCTTACCACATGTCATCTGGCCCAAGAGGTTCCTCGTTTAAAAATGCTTCAAGACATTTGTACAGAGAAACAGATTCCTGGGGTCTCTTGGAAAGAAAGCCAGACATAAAAATCTCAGGTAATGAGATAAGAAGGCGCGTATCATACTGTTCAATGTGTTTTTCTGCCCAACATACAAGAACATTAAATCGTTTGGGCACTCCTGTCAATGGTATTGGCTCATTCATATCTATCTTTATGTCCTTAACCATTCCCTTCTCATCTGTTAAATAAAACTGTAGTTCAGAATCTGAAAATGAGTTGGCATTTTCTACAATGGAGGGGCTTGAATTTCCATTTGAAACTGGACCAGCATTATCCTTCATTTCCGTAACATCTTCCTTTGCAGTGCTAGCAGCAGTATCACAACTGCCCATGTTATCATTAGCAGGTATGTGAAATGGACTAAGCAATTTTAGATACAAATTATGAATGTTGAATCCATTCACAAGATTATTGACTGGTCCTACAAGAGGAATCCCAAATGCCTTCCAACTTGAAGTTTGTTTCCCACGGACATACTGCCTGAAATAGTAAGGTAAAACAGAGAACTTATTGGATTTGAGTATGCAAAAGAAAAGGCATACCAACCAAAGACACCATTAAAAAATAATAATAATAAAAAAATAACAACAACAACACGAACTTACTCCTCCGTATGCTGATGCATAAATACAACCAAAGGGACATTGTCCAATTCTTTCTTTAACCTATAGGCAACCAGTCGATCACCATCTCTAATTAATGATAAAGAATCAGATGGCTCTTCTAGATATCGTATAATGCGGTTATTGTATACCTGTAAAAAACGGTATAGAATTAGGCATCAAAATAAAACTAAACATATATGACTACGTGCACATAACCAACCCATCAGATGTTTATATTGTAAACAATACCTCTGCTAACAAGAGCGTCTCATCAATCCCTAAAGAACATGCAATGCTTAAAGCCTGGGTAAGATCTTCACATTTACCATACTTAGGCACAGAAATGGTATATGGAGATGGCTGGGTACTTCCATCAGTACTCACAACTGTCAAAGTCATAGTTCGTGTATTCGTTGAAGGTAGAGGTAGTGATAAGTACATGAATGGATCAAATGCAACTGATACCTTCTTGCAAATAGGACAGACTAATGTTGATTTAAATTGACCCTGCAATTAAAATTAAGCATAATATTTAAGGTCAGAAGCCTACAGATTTCAATCTCATTAAAGACTAAGGCTGCTACCAAGACTCTAGATAGATCGGTGAAAGATATCTTGGAATCCATTCTGGTAAATTATTCCAAACAAATCATAAAACTAACAATAGAAATCTAGACATCTCAGTATGATACGTAAATATCAATCCATTCTGCCATTCTGAGTTCCATATGAGTCATAAGATAACGTTTCTATACAACCAATATAAAGTTTAATCTACGTATATATGTATATATATATATATATAATACAAAGCTTAGCAGAAACAGCAACTCGGTAAAATAAGGAAACATATTGGATCACATCATATTTCTATATATATAACAATTTAGCAAACAACAGAGAAATTTAGGAAAGTGGAAATAATACTTGGCAGATATCAACAATAATGGAGTCATTGCGAGCCACATGATTCCGCCAATATTCATCAGCAACTTCTTCATCCAATCTGCCCTCTCCATCCTTGGCTTCTACATAAGGCTTGGTTTTCACACGATTGAGATCCTCATGAAGTCCATCCAACAAGAAGGCAAGGAGTTCCTTTGTCAAAATTTCCAATGAATTCAGAAGAAAGATATTAAAATATGCAAACAAATTCAGAAGAAAGATACGTGAAACAATGCAGTTCATAGAGAGAGGAAAAGACTCCGTCTTTTAGAGAACTTAGCAGACCTGAGAATCATGTTGATTAAATCCGCTAAACTGAGGAGCAAATCGAGCAAGCTTTGACTTGAAAGTCCTTGGTGCTACTGGAGTTGCACCAGGAGTCCATAATTTCCTCAACAAATCCCCAAAAGCTAAGGCAATCTCACCCTGGAGAAAATGACAACCAACTATTAAATATTAAAAGACTGAATAAGATAGCGGATACACAGGTGATAGCATAAGACTTCTTGCTGAGAGTGCTAACTCCAAGAAGAAATAAATTATCATTTGATAAATTTTGGATAATACATGAACATACATCCATGCCCAAAGGGTTGTCATGATTTATTTCCCTGGCATAATCTCCAAGAAAATAGTCAACAAGCTTTGGCGTGTGCGCTAAGCACTGAATGGCACTGTTCATAAAGCAAGTATTTCCAAGATTCTGTAATCCTGTTAATCCCAAAGAGCCAGCTTCTCCAGATTTTCCAAACAAGGCTGAAGAATTACTACGAAAAAAACTGGCGCTAATATTGCTGGCACTGCCATTCATAAGCAAAGTTCCAGAAGAATGCGTCCCATTACAATGTTGAACAGCAGCATCATCCTTTTTCCCTTCTCTGCATTTCATGTTATCTGACAATCCATATACTTGTAACTCAAGGAGAACCTGTAGAGAAAATAGTAACATACGAAGAATCAGATAACATTAAACTAAACAGTGCAGAATCACCAAATGTGGCAACCAGGGAACCATAAGTAGTTCGAAGCATATATTCTACTTTAGATCAATATGTAGATGCCTGGGAACCAAGTAGACAGAAATATCAATATGCGGGTTCTATTTGGTCAATGTGCTTTCCACTTTCCAGTCATCACTTGAATACAGCTTGTGGCTCATGCTAAGGGAGGATAAATGTTTTCTTCAACTACTTCCATGAAAATTTTCATTCTTACATTATCAGCAAAGGAAATATCTTCAGAAAGATTGCTTTGCTAAGCTGGGATATCCAAGAAGTTCTTTTAATGAAAGAAAGCCATTTTCACATTTTCACTTGGTATAATTGTCTCATCATAAAAAAGTATTCCATTTATTCTTTTGGTAACACAAAGAAATGGTCCATGAATAGGGAGCTGGATTTGGGTTACCCAAAACCTTTTTAAGGATCTGTTAACACCTTAGAGAATGCAGAGCAAAAGGAGTAGAATTTCATAGTGGCCTGACATTAATGGTTCTGTCTACCTATCAGGTTTGTAGGAGGAAGGCAGGAAGCTAAATGTTACGACCCGCAGAATGTTGACAGCCCCAAGGCCCGTGGTGCAGGCACAAGGGCGAGAAAATTCGGCCAAGGCAGGCCAAGGAGCGCTGCTTGCTGTCAAGGCCAGCACATGCGCACAAGAGCTCGCGGGAAGGCTCTAGAACGTGCTAGAGACACGCGAGGAATGGCAGGGGCTGTATGCTGCCAGCCTTGCCAAGACACGCCTAGAAGCTTCCGGAACAATGTGGAGGGAGCCATGTCAAGACTCGTCCGGAAACTTCCCACCAAGGTGCTAGGAAGCTCGCCACTCTAGAAGCTTCCCATGCTGCCAACCATGCTGGGCCATTCGGCCATTCTCTAGAACATTCCCTTCTATCTTTGTACATATGATATTTGTAGAAATGTCTAGATGAATTAATTGTAGTCATACATTAAGGAGGTGGAAAACCTATATAAAGGTCACCCCTCTCAATTGTAAAGATGGTTGGAAAATCTAATAGAACTCACACATTTCCAAACTCAAGTGCTGCCTACTCATTCACTCTACACTCGTCCCAAACCTCTTGCTGCCTACTACGCTCACTCATTTCCGCTACGTTCCAACTCTAAGGCTTACTTAGTTCGACTTTGCCCACTAGTTGACTAAGTGTCGCGCGACTTGGCTAACCTCAAAAGCTAAGCCCGTGACATAAAGCTCCAATTGGATTGAAAGACCAAGATATCAGATAAATTAGTATTTCAGATGCTCTCAAGGCCCTTGTCTAAGAATTGTAATTTATTCCCCTGCGCCTGGATCCAAAGGTTCCCAGCCAAGTCCACTCCATTGTCACTCGTATTCTCATCTTCCGAAAAATCTCAAGTTGTTTATGCCTTATTTCGACAATTGATGCACCTGGAGTTAGTATTTGCCCCACCCTCTTACAAGATATTGCTAAGTTTCTATTAACAATGTAAACTAAACAGCAAAAGACACGAGTAACCCCAGCCAACTGCATGGAGCAGCAGCAAACTAGAGATAAGCTTTATAACAATGTTTCATGGCCCTCAAGTAACACCGCACCCATTTCAGTCAATAGAAATATCCATATAGCATTTCGCAATTGTTCTGACATAGAAAAACACTAACTTGTAGCCAAGTCAATATAGTACATGCTCCACCTTAATACCTAAGGCTTGTAGAAGGTACCTGTTCATTATTCAACAAACCAGGTGAGCTTACATCCAACGACAATTCTTAAAGCTCAACTTAACATTCAAAAAATTGCTAAAAGAAAAACGCACCAGACCCTAATTCAGGTAAAAGCATATGTTAAATTTCAGCTAAGTACTAATACCAATGACTTTTCTGACAAGAAGTTCATGTAGCTGCAAAGTTTTTACCAAAGGTGAACTATTGCAATCCCTATAATTTCCAAAGGCTCATCTATGGTCTCTAGCTGCTTCTTCTACCATAAACATTTTAACACCCACACTATGATACTTTTCATTCATTTCTGACATAACTTTTAGACCAATTTTCAAGGATGTGAATGTCGGAACACCATGCTGCAGGATTGAAAGTGTACAGGTTATACTTATAATTTTTGCTTACTGTCCCTCAAATGAAAAAGAAAGAATCTTAGCAATTAAACTTGTTTAGGATGAATAACAAAAAACAAATGATATCAGACTTGAAAAATGTTTAACTGTAGGTGTTTCTTGTTGTCAATTTCTTAATTATAACTTGCACAGAGAGAAATGCCAGTGCCCAAACAGAAAAGAAGAAAAAAGAAAACAAAACAAGAGAAAATCTTCACAACCATAGTGAAGATGTTGCTGTTCCCTTGAGGAGTTGAATGACTACCTTCACCTGTTGGCACAATTCTGTCACTGATTTTCTCAATTTTTCTGATAAAAAATCTAAATTTAAGTTTCAATTTAATCTAGATCTAATAAATTATCGTTTTATACATGGTAATTTCACAACCAGCACATGCAAAGTTACCAAAATTGATATTTGACTTACTTCTTAGTTGTTAAAATGGACAAGAGATCAATATCATATATATGAGGCTTAGGGATTTTAAATGGTCAAATGCCATAGTTTATAACTTGGTTTATGTAGATGCAACAAATGCCAAGGGTCTTGTTCAAAATGGTAGTTAATAGGTCCCCAATGCCCACCAAAGCTGACTAGGGAATTGGAAAACAGAATCACAAGCAGCAGCCTGATAAAACAGTTTCAGTTTCAAATATATCTAAGGATTACCAAGGCAAGCAGAATTATGTTTCTCACAGTAGACGCAACAAAATATTGATTTTTAACTCAGTCTTGGTTCTATGACATGTCGGACTTTAATCAAAATGACAACACACAGAACCAAGCATATTCATCTAAGTAATTATAAGGTAAATATAAGACTACCACGTACCTCATGATCTAACTGCCGATGAGTTTCTTTTGGGGATTTACTTTTGTCATTTACAAAAAACAGAGTTGTTTGCCCTGAAAAGTCCCATAATCGTAGCTGTGCAACAGAAGTTATAAAGTTAATTATTACTGCTTGAAAAAGGAACACGACATTTGTTGGCAAAATTGTAACTCACCATCTCAGAATCAACACTGAAAATCTTGCAGGCTCTTCTGAAAAGCTCAGTTGCATTGTCCTGAAAATTTTCAGTTCAGTACAATATTACTAACAATGCTCACAATTACTAGGTTTATTGAAAGAATTACCAAAGTGGAAAAGTTAACTTTGTCTTCTTACACATATTGTTACTATCGTTCCTTATTCAAATTACAAGTAAATCGGTATCCATCTCCAATAAAATTCTAATTTACACAAGATTAGTATGAACTATTTTAGTTCCCCCAAAAGTAATAATCAATGCCCTCAAATCTGAAATCTGTATCCATCTCCAATAAAATTCCTTCTTCCTAGCCTGGTAAGAATAAAATCTAAGAAAAAAAAATCACTGGGATAGTCAAACAAAGTATAAATTTAGCTTTTATTGAACCAATGCCTAAACAGAAATTGATCCATTTAGACTAGTGTTTATAACAATTAGGATGCTCATTATTGGTATAAGATTCTAGTCGAGACTATTATTTAACGTTTTTGTAAGTTATTTCTAGCTCTCAAACTTCTTTCATCAAGATGACAAAAAATTTTACATCTAATAAGATAAGAGAGCCCCTCTATGATTTATCTACACAAGCATGCACAATTAGTCAACCTCTTCCTTATCCATGAACAAACTCTTCTTTCGTGCTAAAAGTTCTGATCTTGATCAATATCATAAATAACCATCAGTAAGCAAAAACTAATTTTCTTGTCATATGCAGGATTCACAAAGACAAAATGACTGCTCATTTGTTTGGATTAGTTTATCAAAACAACAGCAAATATCACGTCTTAAACCTAAAATGGAACACTTGGATTAGGTGAATAAATAAACCTTTTTGGTGATCTTAACACCTAATGAATTCACTTCTCGCAACACAGAAAGCCTCAATTGCAGGGGATAGACATCGGACATATCATCTTCAGCAGCAGAAAACGTTTTGCTACACTTGGATGCAACTTTAGCATCACTATGCCTGAAAAAGAAACCAGAACAGCAATAAAATTAATCACCTTTCATTCATAGTCAACAAAAGTGAAAATAAAACAAATAAATTGACAGACTCATCAATACTCCTAAACAAGTATAGAAAACATTCAGATGTAATTTATATAATTTTTCTAAATAAAAACATCTATGGATTTTAACTAAGCATAAATTCTCCATACAAATGTACCCTAATTAAGAAAATAAGGAATAACTAATTTGCATTAAAGATCATACATTTCTTTATTAAGTAAATGCATGCCATCTAAAGCATGACCAGCATAAAACAAAAGATCTTCTTTTATCCTTATTCATTAGAAAAACTAAAATACAGTCCTAAAAAAACAAATCAAACCCTCTATTATTGCATAAAAAAACATAATCTAATAGACCTGGGAAATGACATTTATAACAATTTAAAGGAAATCAATATAGAAAGCTTACCATTTGAGCGCCTTCAACCACATTTCTCCAGAGACCAATGCAAAATCTCGCCCTGAGACACCCACTTCACCATGTTCACCATTCTGCAAAGATTCCTCTTCCCTTCTCAAATTTAATACAAGATCCGAGTTGAAGATGTTGTTAATAAGCTTCATAGGACCCGCATAAGAAGAACCTGAAGTCCCTATGTAGAGAACCCCTCTCTTCTCATCAGATTCATTACATGTTGAATCTAGCGCATCCATCCACCACCTAAAAGTACCCAATTCATAGATTGAATCCAAGTACAAAATGCTTATATGTGTATATATATATATATATATATATATATATATTGTTCAATGTTAAGAAATCCTGAAACTATTTCACAGCACAATCGAAATTTTATTTCTCATTAAAATTATATCATTTCCATAGCAAATGATCTGACATTTGTAAGCAACAGAACCTACCTACAAAGAAACTATAAAGGTAGCTCCGTCATGGTAAATTGATATGTTAAGATTTGCAAAGAATATAAGCAGTATAGAAAAAGCAAAGAAGTGGAGAGACCTGTAAGGGACGAAATAGAGCCGTTGCTCATTGTTGTCGGAGTCAGGTTGGTAATAAGTTGAATCAGAGAGATCTTCGGATAAACCATTCTCCATTCTCGAGAGAGAAGAGTGTCTCTCTGTCTGTCTGTGTTTTTACAGAGAGAAAACAAAGAATAGTATTAGATTAGAAGATCCATCTCATCTCATTTTGCTAAAAAGTTGGGCATGAAAGAGACGGATTATTACACACGGAACAGCAAAAGAAAGATGTTGCCTTTTCTATGAAGAGGTTTCCTTACAAAGGAGGGAAAAATAAATAAAAATTTTATTTTTATTTATATTGATAGCTAAATGTACATTTATTTGTAATAATATCACAATAAATTATTTTAATTTCTTTTCAAAAAAATAAATCATTTTAATTTAATTCCTTTATGTGGAAAATAAAATACTAGTATATATATATATATATATATATATATATAAGATTTGTTATGTTCTTTTTTTTAAAAAAAAAGTGTTTGAGATCCAAGAAAGTCCATTGGTAAATAAGTACTAAATTTTACTGATACGGATATGGAAACATAAAAAATAAGGATATAAATAGGAAAAAATGATTTTTAATTAAAATATTTATTTTTAAAATTAAAATGTTCAGATAATATAGATAAAAAAAATATAAATATAAATATAAAAAAAAGTACTAATTAAAGCGTTTGTGCAATATAAATGGAATGGGTTTTTTCATCCAGAGATTATTATATCGTATTTGGAGGTTTTATATTTACTTTTTTTTTAACAAAATTTATATTTACTTATTTGAAGTTAATCAGTAATGTTTAAGTTATATTTGTATGATAAAGACAAATGAGGTGAGGAAATCCAAGTGTGTCTTTTTTAGTTTTAATTTTATTTTTAAATTTAATATGTGAGTCATTTTTCAGCACAAATGTATATATCTATACAACTAAAATTATAATCATTAGATTAATATTTATTTAATCATAATAATTGATGTATATTATGGATATTGATACATATGAATATTTAATTATTATAATTAAATAAAAAATTAATCTAATAATTTTAATTTAATTTATACAAATATAAACATTTGTATCATAATAAAAGTCTCAATATATGTATATAAAATAGAGGGCATAATTTTAATTACATAAAAAAGTAAATTAAAAGATAAAAAAATAATATACTGACAAATCAATCTCAACCTGGCCAAAGGTTCAATTTAAAACCCTCTATTTTTCTCTAAGTTCACACTGAACCCTTTTAATTTTTTTATCCAATCGAAACTTTTTCAAAAAAAAAAAAAGAAGTCCCATAAATTAAAAAAATTAATTTTATAATTAACCAACAAAAAAATTTAAAACTAATAAATAAAATTAATAATTATATATATAATTTAATTATAAAGTTTTTAAAATTTTTAAACCTATATAATAATTGTTGAAATTTTTGAATATTTTTAAAAATTTTATGATCAAGTTATATACATTTCAAAAAAAAAATCATCAATTTTGTTTGTTAATATAAACAACGAATTAATAATTGATTCAAATTTTAATTTAACAGTTGAATAACAAAAATTTCATTCATCAATTTAATTTTGATTGTTGACTAACAAAACCATTATTTGGATAATGAATAAAATTGATGATTTTTTTTTGGAATGTATATTACTTGATTGTAAAGTTTATAAAATTTATAAGTTTAAAAAAAATTTTGAAAATTTAAAAAATTATTGTGTAAATTTAAAATTTTAAAAACTTTATAATTAAGTTATATATGTTTTAAAAAAATATCAATTTTATTTATTAGTCTAGATAATTTTCCATTAAATAATCATTTAAATTAAATTTTCTTGATTTATAGTTTTTAATTGTAAAATTTTTTGAGAAAAATTCTAATATATATGACTCGTGTATGACTTAGGTTAGTCATTATCACTATTTTGGACATAATGAGATTAATATTTATTTAATTATAATCATTGATGCATATTATGGATATGAATATTCAATTATTGTAATTAAATAAAAAATTAATCTAATAATTTTAATTTAATTTATACAGATATAAACGTTTGTATCACAATAAAAGTCTCAATATATGTATATAAAATAGAGGCATAATTTTAATTACATAAAAAAGTAAATTAAAAGATAAAAAAAATAAAAAACTAAGAAATCAATCTCAACCTGGCCAAAGGTTCAATTTAAAACCCTCCATTCTTCTCTGAGTTCACACTGAACCCTTTTAATTTTTTTATCCAATCGAAACTTTTTCAAAAAAAAAAAAAGAAGTCCTATAAATTAAAAAATTAATTTTATAATTAACCAACAAAAAAAATTTAAAACTAATAAATAAAATTAATAATTATATATATAATTTAATTATAAATTTTTTAAAATTTTTAAACTTATATAATAATTGTTGAATTTTTTGAATATTTTTATAAATTTAAAAATTTTAAAAATTTTAAGATCAAGTTATATACATTTCAAAAAAAATCATCAATTTTATTTGTTAATATAAACAACGAATTAATAATTGATCCAAATTTTAATTTAACAGTTGAATAACAAATATTTCATTCGTCAATTTAATTTTGATAGTTGACTAACAAAACCATTATTTGGATAATGAATAAAATTGATGATTTTTTTTTTTGAAATGTATATTACTTGATTGTAAAGTTTATAAAATTTATAAGTTTATAAAAAAAATTTGAAAAATTTAAAAAATTAAAAAATTATTGTGTAAATTTAAAATTTTAAAAACTTTATAATTAAGTTATATATTTTTTAAAAAAATATCAATTTTATTTATTAATATAAATAATTTTCCATTAGATAATCATTTAAATTAAATTTTCTTGATTTATAGTTTTTAATTGTAAAATTTTTTGAGAAAAATTCTAATATAGATGACTTGTGTATGGCTTAGGTTAGTCATTATCACTATTTTGGACATAATGGTGCATACGGTCTTTTAACCCGAGGCTACGCGGTCATCCACATATGGATAGTGATTGGTGGTGAGATTAGCATAGGTATGTAAGTAGTAACAAACTCTAACTAATTATATGTGGATGACTGTGTCATCTCCTGTCAAAAGATCATATGCAAGATTGAAAAGCCCTATAGGGGGGTGGATAGGTCTAATTAAGTTTAACTTAAAGTTTAAAAGGAATTTATAGATAACAAGAAAATCAAAGCAAGAGAATAAAGAAAATAATCAACATAAGAATTTTAGGATATCAGTTTCTTAACGAAGCTATAACTCCACCAAACTTATCCCTAAATTAGAATTTTTAATCTCACTACCAATCTAATTACACTCTTTGAGTTTTTAACTCACTCAAACCTTTTACAATTTTAGAATTTCTATACTAAGCTCTAACTAAATTTTTAAATTTTCAAGTGTTTTATATTCTACACTTGAACCAATTCCTTAGAGAGAATCCTCACTTCGGGTCTTCTTAACCTAAGAAAGAGTAGAAGGAAAAAATGTCAACTCTAATCACACAAACTTAAACACTCAAGGTGCTTAAAGATCATAATTAATTGATTACATACGAGGAAGATAATAAATGTTTAAGAATGAGTAGATTTCAAAGAAATAAATGTTTCACCAAGGCTATAATGCTAAAATATAAAAATCATCAAAAAAAATTTCACAATTATTAAAAAGAAGAAATGCTCGATTAGTAAATAAATTCCATTTTTTTTTAATTTTGATTGAAAGGATATACATAGATATTTTTTAAAGATGGTTATAGGTGGCAAAACCCCCCTAAAATAGCCTTGAAGGGTGGGTACGGCTCGAGCACGTGCATGTGTGTGTGCACACGTGTGCGTGCGTGTATACGCATGCATACACGTGTGTGCATGTGTGTGTGGTCCATATCCAATGTGGGCGTTAGAGCATTGAGAGGACCTTTCCCATGTATGAGAGGATCGGGAAGGACGCACCTCTGGTGTACCAGTTATCATGCCCATGGTAAACGCTGGGTAGCCAAGTGCGGTTCTAACTATTTTAATGAAGTTCTAAAGCTTGCTCTTTATACCAAGAGACTGAAAAATGGTTTTTGAGTAGCATTAAACTCGTCCCAAACCTTCTCCATTTTTATTAATTAAAGTTTCAGCTTTTTAAGAGAAATAGTCTACTCACTATCATGAGGATCGAAAATGCACCCATTGTAATTAATTCTTAGCCATCGAAGAAGTGTCATATCAGCTTTAGTTGATTATCACGATCATGACTTGACATGGTCACGATCGTGATAGACTTATCACAATCATGACCCTACTCGTGAGGATCCTTGTTGTAAGCACCCAATTTCGGGATGACTAGAGCATGGATGCGACAGAGGACCCGATGATGAAAATAGACTGTGAAATTATATTTATTGGATTTGATTTATTGGTTTAAAACTAAATTGTAAATTATTTTTAAAACTTATTGTAAATTTTATTTATTTAATTAACTTTTTTTTTATAAATTTTCAAAAAAAAAATTAAAGAAAAAAAAAAAAGCCAACTTCGGCCAAATAAACACATTTGGCCATTTTTAACGTTTTTTTTTTTTCAAAAATTTGTTTATTTATTTATTTTATTTATTTATTATTTATTATTAGATTTTGATTAAGTTTTTGATAAGTATTTTTATTTTATTAGATAAATGTGTAGATAATATTTATTTATTTATTTTTAGATAAATAATAAA
>CATIWM010128848.1:0-10967 GCA_949671775.1 Mallotus repandus | reverse complement strand
GGGCAAAAGCAGCTAATTGTAGGTCCAGTCCATGAATTTGAGCCAGGACCTCCCTCCTAGAACTTTTTAGATAACCTGGTAGAAACTTGGCCTCGTAGAACCATCCTGAGTGATACATAGTTTTTATTCTCTTCTTATCTAACAGCGTCAGTTGTGCCAACCGGCTCTCTATCCATTGAGATTCGAGAATTTTATACTCCAGAAGAACTCTCAGTAACTGAATCTCAACCGCTATCGGTAGCACGACTTCACATCCATAAACCAAAGAATATGGAGTAACTCCAGTCGACGTTCTGGCAGTGGTTCTATATCCCCATAATATGAACTGTAGATAATCTGACCAATCCCGGTAGTTTTCCATCATATTGGACAAGATCTTCTTCACATTCTTATTTACGACTTCAACTACACCATTTGCTTGTGGCTTGTATGAAGATGACCTATGATGCTCAATCATGTACTCTTTTAGTAAAATTGCCATCTCAGCTTGGAACTGAACGCCATTGTCAGAGGCCACATGGTGGGGCAACCTGTATTTGTAAATTATATTTTTCTCAATAAACCTTGTCATTTATTTTGATCCAACAGTAGCAAATGATTTTGCTTCAACCCATTTAGAGAAGTAATTGATTGCCACCACAATGTAGTGATGGCTATTTAATGCTTTCAGCCTTATCTCCCCTATGATATCAATTCCCTAAATTGCGAATGGCCAGGGAGAAGTCATCCTTTGAAGCTCCATGGAGGGTAAATGATTAACATCACCATATGATTGGTAGTTATGGCACTTCTTCATAAATTTCACGCAGTCTATTTCTATTGTTAGCCAGAAGTAGCCTTGATGAGCTATTTCTTGGCTAGAACTGTCCCGTTCATATACAGACTACATACTCCTTCATGAACTGCTTTCATAAGCTTCTGAGCTTCATTCTTATCCACACATCTCAAATACACTCCAGTTAACACTCTTTTATACAACATTTCACTATGACTGATGAATTGATGAGACAACATCCTGAGAGACACCCTTTATTTCTTATCAGCATCCTCAGGAAACTGCCTTGTTTCTAAGTATTACTGTAAATTATAGAACCACGGCCTTTCTATAGAGTCAATCGACATCACCCTTATCTCTTCATAACACAAGATTCGAGATTTTACAAGAATCAAAGGTTTAACTTTTGTTTATTTTCCTCATTCCCTGGTAGAAGCTAAAATGGCGATCATGTCTACCATCTGACTATCTTCTCATAGTAGATGAACAATTTTGCATTAAGCGAAAGATAATAGGACAGTAGTCAAATAGTCCCAATACAGTCTCAGTCTATCTTCTCTCACTTCCCATTGTTTAAAAATCTCTTTAACTACTAACATAGAGTCTCCATATATTGTAACCTCTTCCGCCCCCACAGTCTGAACTACTTCTAAACCAAAAATGTAGGCTTCGTATTCGGCTTGATTATTGGTGACTTTAAATTTTAATATTTTAGCCATCGCGATCATTTCTCCTTCTAGTGAGATTAGAATTACACCTATACCTGCTCCCTATCTATGGATAGCCCCATCAAAGTACATTTTTTGTGTTTGGATTTTGATTACCCCCAGGGGCTCATCTGAAAACTCCAACTCCCATTCTTGTCTATCATCCACTGGATTCTGAGCCAAGAAGTCCTCCACAGCTCTTCCTTTCACTGCTTTCTTTACCAAGTAATCTATGTTGAATTCTGTGAGCAAAACCAACCACCTGGCCAATTTTCCTGTGAGTAACTGAGTCTACTTGAGGTATTTGAGTGGATCATGTTTTGAAATGGCTTGAACCCCGTATGACTAAAAATAATGTTGGAGCATCTTTCTGGCCCAAATCATGGCCAGACATGTCTTCTTTACCAGACTGTAATTGGCCTCATAAGGCAAAAGCTTATTGCCTAAGTAATACACGGCATGTTCAACTCTTCCATCGCTTTATTGAGCTAACATCAAACCCACTGCTTCTCTTTCGATCGTCAAATAAAGAATTAAGGGTCTATCCAACCTTGGCAATTGTAATACAGGATGATTTATCAAATAACTCTTGATAGTTTCAAAAGCCTGCTGACACTTATCATCCCATTTCACCGGTTGATCCTTTCTCAGGAGCTTGAAGATCCGCTCGCAAATAGTAGTAAGCTTAGCTATGAACCTAATAATATATTGCAATCGCCCAATGAACTCTCTGACTTCTTTTTCATTCTTCGGTGCTGGTATCTCTCGGATTGCTTTGACCTTGTTCAGATCCACCGCTATTCCTTTTTTACTGCAAATGTGTCCTAGCAACTTTCCAGAGGTTACCCCAAAAACGCACTTCTTTAGGTTCAATTTAAGATTGTACTTTTTAGCTTTGGCTAGGAACTTGTCTAAAGCCACAAAGTGTCCTTCCCGTGTTAGAGAACTCACCATCATATCGTCCACGTATACTTCTATTTCCTTGTGGACCATGTCGTGAAGCAGAGTGGTAGCTATCCTTTGATAGGTAGCTCCTGCATTTTTCAACCCAAACGACATGACCAAATAATAGTAAATGCCCCATTCAGTGGTGAGCGAAGTCTTCAACTTGTCAATCACTGTCATTATGATCTAGTTATATCCCGAGAAACCATCCATAAAGGAGTACATCGCACTTGAGGCCGCACTATTAACTAGAGTGTTAATACACAGTAAAAGGAAATCATCCTTCGGGTAGGCTTTATTCAAATCTCAGTAATCCACACATATTTTGACCCTTCCATCCTTTTTGGGAGCTGGCACTATGTTGGCTAACCACTGGTGTCATCCACTACCTCCAAAAACTTCACCTTCAACTGCTTCTCAATTTTTTCTTTGATCAAGAGAGCCCACTCTGGCCTCAATATTCTTTTCTTTTGTTTCACCGACTTGATGTGAGAATATGTAGGGATTCTGTGTTATGCGAATTCTCTATCTATCCCAGGCATATCCTCATACCCCTAAGCGAATACTTTTTGACTTTTTCTCGATGTTTCTTCCATTTTTATTCTCTCATCAGGAGTTAAATTAGAAGCAATAAGTATATTTTTAGGATTATCACATGTGCCTAAATTAAATGGTTCAGTTTGTACTGAATTAATGTCAAACATATGCATGAAGTGATCATTACGAATAGAATAACCGTTAGGAAACACATCACACAAATAGGCAAAGTTAGATTTTATCGCATTAACTTTTAAAAAGACAACATCATCAGTTTCAAACATGTCTGCAAAAGAAATGTCAAGATCATCATAAAAAATATCCATGATTAAATTAAAGATAAAAGATTTAAAATCACACTCCTCCTTCTGATCCCCAGCATCCTTCAGCTCTGCCGCAGGAATGTCCTTTTCTAGTTCAAGAGTCTACACCAATTCCTCTACCATAGGCTCTTCAATAGTAGAACCCTCAACTTCACTCATGCGTCTGAAGATTTCAAATCCAGGAACCAATCTATCTGTAATCATCAAAGGTTCAGGATTGCCTGCATATGCGTAATTGGCTCCTTCTTCCACAAATGTTTCCCATAGTGACTTCTTTTTCAGCTGAGTTCTTACTCCTTTCTTCCCAGACTTAACTTCAGCTTCATCTTCTCTTTCAGACTCATCAGGCTTGGGGTATCCTACCTCATGCTTCAAAATTTGCACCTTAAGTTCCAGAAACTTGGGTGGCCCTTATTAATTCTTACCCAATCCCATTCCGAGCATGAAATTAATGCTCTTCATCATGCTCACAATTTTTGGATTCAGTACATCCTCATAAATTACACAGACCTCAAAGCTAGGACTGAAAAGGATTTATTGAGGAGCCAATTTCAAAGCAGTAATGGCAGCCTCAGTCTTTGTTGAGATAGTGACCACTTTCCCTTCGTATAGAAATTTTATTTTCTGATCAACAATGGAGGGGATGCCTCCTAAGGGATGGAAACATGGTCTTCCTAACAGGACTGTAAAGGTGACCAGAATGTTAATTACATAAAGATTGACCCAACCTCAATGGGTCCTATCGTGACTAAAGCTCTGAATGTTCCTTCGACTGGCCTCTTTATGTCATCAGAAGCCTTGATGACAACATTAGATGGCTTCAAATCAGACACCATCAACCTTATCTTGGGCAGAATCTTTAATAGACATACATTGATGGTAGATCCATTATCTACCACCACGCAGTAAGTTAGTTTCCCTTTTACTTCAACCTTAATGAACAAAGGCTTAAGGTGGTCTCTTCCCTTTAAAGGTAAATCATCATCCGTAAACATTATAGCTCCATGAGGAATTTCTGTTAGTGAGTCCACTAGTTGCTCAGGAGTATGACTTACAGGGACCTTTTTGTGGTCTGAGGCCATAACTAGTGCTTCCCAATGGGCTTTGGAGTGCATAACCAACTCTTAAACACCAGTGAGAATTTTTTATTCTCTCTTAGCTTTATTAACTTCCTCAACTTTCTCGTCTTTCTCTAATTTTTCTTTTAAGTCCACTTCCTTCTCCTCAGGCTCAACAGGCTTCATTTTTCCCTTTTCCCTTCTCCTCAACTTTTCTAGTATGTTGGATTTTTCTTTCTCTATAGTCCTTCCACAGATCAATTTGACTTCCTTCTTCATCAACTGAACTCCAAATGTCTAGAACATTTACATCAAATTACCTAGGCTGCTAGTGCAAAGTTTTAGGTTCAGGTTTTCAAGGTGTAGGGTAGGCATTAATAAAGGAATTAATTGCATGTTCCTCTGTCACACCAGTGTTAATTGTGAGGATACGTGGGTTAGGTGGTGGTATGTTGCGGTAGTTAGGCAGAGGGTTATTTCTGGTGTTTAGTTTTCTATTTTTAGGATCAATTATTTTGCCTGAATCGATTAAATCTTGAATTTCATGTTTCAAGCAAATGTAGCCTTTCAGTATCATACCCAATCGTTTAATGGTATTTGCAATATAGTTTCGGATCAATATTTGGGAAAGGTGGTCTTTGAGGTAAAGGTCTCAGCAGGTTGTTTTCAATTAGTTTTTCTAGGACTTTGGAAAGAGGTCTTCCCAGATTCGAGAATCTTAGGAGCTACCCAATGGTGTTTATCTGGACATTGTTGCGCTGTCCAACACCACTATTGGACCCAGTTCCTTCTCTTTCGGCAAACCTTCTTACGAATAATTTCCTCTCTTGTGCCAGGTCAGATTCCTTTTACACCCCAAATTTCTAAATCCCCAAAATTCTAAATTCTAAATCCCCAAGTCTTTCAGCTTTTTGGAGAGTGGAAGCGCGCATCCCTTTATTGCTATTACTAGTTGATCGGTCTCAGCAGGTCGATGCTTCATCTGTGTCAGCTTTGCTCTCTACCTAATCAAGTAATTGGTGAAGGATTCATTGAATTTCTACTTAGTATTCTGCAGATCTCTCAAGGATGCTTAAAGGCTTCAGTATTAAATTCTGCCATAGCGGTTCTTTTAGATTCTCTAATCAATCAACCAGTGTCAGATTGTACCCAACTAGAGGAATGTCATGAATTTATAACTGCAACCACCACGGATTAGAAATATGCATAGCGTGTGTGCATGATATGCAAATCTACCTTAATATTAAGGAAGGAAATGAACAAATATCCTATTTACATATAACAGGTAATAAGATTCGACTCTTCAAACGATAACTTTACCATTATTTCTCTCACACACGTGTTCAATGGAGTTCCTTATCCTAGGATTGTTGGCCTAGTTTTGATCATCAACGGGGGATAACAAAACTGACAGATGAAATATTATTTCTGAAGACGAAATAAACAAGTAGTAAGTCCTTTGAATAAAACCAAAGTCCATTTCAATGGGTCAAAAAGGCATGAAAGGCCTAACTTTGGCATGGTCCACTCGTAAATGGGCATGGGCTTTATTATAAGGGTTACTAAATGGCATAAATCACAAACATTTAGGAAAAATCTTAAGGAGAATTTCTAAGTCATTACATGAGCTGAGTCGAGGGTAATAAGTTGTGGCTCTTGCAGCTATATACATCCATTACGTCTCCCCACTCAAGGGTCCATGTGACATGGATAAGTACGTGCTATGAGTGATAATAATCAAACATCCCACCACCAGGTTTGATTGAAACACAAGCAGCGAAGCAAGGATTATTATCGGGTTATTTGGGACTGTTGTGCATATTGTGTGCAAAAGTGTAGTGAATGCAGAAAATGCAAGAAAAATAAGGAAATAATCAAAGATGATAAATTACAAAACACTGAAATCAATTTCTCTATCCCCAATGGAGTCGTCACTGTAGGCAGCGGAGTTAATCGTGTACCCAAGTATTTGGCAACCACGGCATTATGTGGGCTTAAGGCCTACTAGAAAATATAAAATGGGTTTTTGGCCCAAATTGGAGACGGAGTCACCACCCGGATAAAAGCCGAGACACACTATATAGAAACTGGATTCCACGGAGGTTCCCAGAAGCCAATATCAGAGATCGGGTTTAGAAACTGGGTATAGGCTTTGAAATGTCCACCCAACCTTGCGGTTGGCCTTCATGTGTGTTTTGTATTTTATTACCCTTGATTATTAAATTATTTTCTCATTATTATTTGAATCATAAGCATTTCCAATTTTACGCTAGAGTTCAGGTTTACACATTAGTCCTTTTAGAATGCTTATTACCCCGATACATATCACAAATAATTTACAATAAATAATACGAGGAATGGATTAGGGGTTAAAACACTTTTTCTTCAAATTATATTAAAATAAACCAAGAATAAACTTAAAAATAAACTGAAGATAAATCGATGATAACTCGGGAATAAATCATATGTAAATCCTCTCAAGAACTAATTAAGGAGATTAACTCCTAATGATTAAGAAAATCACCCTATGGTCCCTGCGAAGCTCAAAGGATTAGACTTTACTTGAAATAATAATAATAAAATCGCAAAGCAATAAAAAGAATCAAATCTTGTCAACTTTATACATGGTGGATGCCCTTTTTAGAAAACAGATTAATTGCCTAGTTCAAGCATGATATTACTACTATCGCATGCCGAAATCATAATATTTAGTAAGATAAATACATAGAACATACGAGCCATATAAGACAAGTATCATAGTTTAAAGCCAAAAGTATACATGATTCTGGTAGGGAGGTGGCACCTCTTTAAAGGGGCGTCGCCTCTTTACAAATGGGCGACGTCTCTTAAGAACAAAGCAATTCACATGTTACTTAAATCCTAAGTAAGCCAAATTAAATGCAAAGTAAATGTAAATTTACCACTAGCACTTCAATATTTCACACAATCATGCCTTCCACATAGCACTCAATGAATCAAAGAACAAAAACAAGTGATTAAAGTCAAGAAATGAAGTTTCTAAAAAAAAATAATAATTTAAAACTTAAAAATGACAATTCTTACTGAATGATGCTCCTAACTGAGCCCTCAGAGCTTGGTTTATTGATTTGAGTCTTTATATACAAAAGAACCTTCTTATTCTTCAAAAAAAATGAACTCTCTTTGGCTAAAACTTATTTTTTCCCTCCTTCCTCTTCCTCTTTTCCTCTTTCTTTTTTGTCAAAATAACTTCTTTCTTTTTCTTAGTTTTTTCTATATTTTTCAGTTTCTAACCTTTTTTAGCCCCTCCAAACCTCTATATAAGCTATCTCCTCTTTTCCTTCCAAACCCCTATATAAGCTATCTCCTCTTTTCCTTCTCAATTCTCTAAAAACTAAGTTAGGACAAAACATCATGATTTTCCATAATTCTTCTATCTTTCACCACCCCATTGCTGCCTTTAAAGTCATATTTTTCTGCACAAATCTGCAGGTTCGAGATATGTGGATCCACTTTTGGTCTAATGAGGCAAAAAATGCATTTAATCCAAAGTAGGTCGGCCACTGATGAAGCATTGCCTCTTTGATGAGGCGTCGCCTGATCGAGGCCTAGAGCGAAGAAGCATCGCCTTTTAGAAGAAGCGATCACCTTTTCGCCCAGGCTAAGCGATCACCTCTTCGCCCAAGCCTAGCCTGGGCCATGGGCCAAAATGTTTAGGCTTGGGGTAGGAACTTCAATTGTTTGGTTTAGGCTTTTGTGGGCCTAGGTTTGGCATCTTTTGGCTTTTGAGTTCATTTTAAAGAAAGAATTGGACCCTCTTACATTCAAAATTCATATTACCTCATCACTGAGCTTTTGTTGTGGCCCTCAAACCAAGGGTGTCCATAATAATATATAAAGATGTAGCTATAAAGAAAAGGACTTAATTGAAGCAAATGATTGTCCTTAACTGAACAATTGAAAGTGTGAGAATTTATAAGTAATTTGAGCATTTTAGTAAGGGCAAAAGGAATATTTTACATTATTGTTATCCTAATAAGCTCTAAAGCATTCCAAATTTGTGGCTGTAGCCATAATAAAAAAAGAAAGAAAGAAAGAAAGAAAGGAAAGAATAACATTTAGAAAAGAAAAAGGGGGAAAAGATGGTTGATTCATTTCTTCTTGTAGAAATTGATTTTTCAAGTGAAATTTGAAGATCTCATCCCTAAAGACTTTGGTGATAGATTTGGTAAATAATTTTGGTACTTTGGTTGATTTGGGTTAGGGTTTTCAAGTTGCAAAATTCGGATATGATAATTCTAATTTTTCAGTCTCTGTAATTTGATCATATCTTAAGCTAAAAAGCTCCAAATTGAGTTTTCTTTTATGATCTAGAAACTATAAAGAGTTATCTAAAACTTTTTCTCTTTGAGCTTAAGCGGATTTAGTCTGTAAGCTAGACTAATAAGAGAGAACATTTTACTACTCAATCTGTAATTTTCTTTGGGTTGTTTGTAATCAGATATCTATAAATTTCTTTGTGAGTGTCCAACTGATGTGGAATTCTTACAGCATATTCTGGACATATAAATGCATAATTATTAAAATTATAGCTCAAAATTCCTTTTCTATGAGTCCCAGCAATTTTTTAAACTCAGCTCTGAAAGCAGTCATTTTGATTATGTGAACCAAGTTTACAGAGTTAAGAGTTAAAACTTGTCTCGGTATTTCTTGTATATCTTGAGTTGGAAAACTCCAAATTAAGTTTTTTTAATTATGAGAAAACTTAAAATAGTTGTCTAAAACTTTAGAGTTTTGATCAAGAGTTGGTTGTGCCTTTATAATGGACTAATGAACCTGTACTTTTTATTTCTCAATTTGTGTGAGTAATCAATCTGCTTCTAATGCGACCTTTATAATTTTTTTTGTGGATATATAATGGAAGTGAAATGTTTACTAAAGATACTAGACATATAGATATGAGTTTTTTTAAAGTTTGAGGTTAAGATTCTTTTTCTACAGGCCAGAGCCATTTTTCTAATTTAGGCTTGAAAACAACTCTTTTAGAGTTAATGAAGCTAATTCGTAAAATTGAGTTTAATTGCATATTTTGCATATTGTTTGGGAACTACACAATTATGCCAATATATAAAAATATTATATTGATGATTTATAAATGAAATTGCATGTGTTAGGTGTTGGAAAATGCAAGAACATTGCAAGAGCAAATGAAACAATTCAGTGAACTGGTTTTGTGTGTTTTGTAGGCTGTTTGGTGAGTAGATGTTCAAGCATTTTCAATATTTTTATAATAGTAATAAAATAATATTTTAAATGTTGTTTTATAGACCTAAAATGATGTATTAGAATGGTTTTAATTCAGCCTTATTGATACTTGAATTTCATATTTAAATTTCAAGCTTTCGAGGTTTGAAGTTTACAAGTTAAATGACTTATTACTGTGTGCTTTATTTGATAATCTGATTTGGGATTTATTTAGATACTTGTTGATTTATTTGAGTTCTTGATTAGCTTGGTTTCATTTCTTTAGATTATGATAGAGATAGTTTCATTTTGAATCCTTATTGAACTACAAATATGTTAACATTGTTTTGACTGATTATTTGTTGGATATGATATTTGGTTTTGTGTATTATCATCCTATATAAGATGTATGAATGTCCTAAGGTGATATAAACACATTTAAGATTGTGTTTGTTATTATTGTGCAATAAACAACATGGCACTTGATTGCAAGACGGTGAATGGGAAAAGGTAGTTCCACACTAATGTAGTCAAAGGGTTAGCCTTCAAGTGTGCCTAGAAAGTGAGTTTGTGATGGCCTATATGATATGGCCGAGTTATGATGTTTATTATAGGGATGATTAATACAAATGAAAGGTTGTATTGATATCTGCAAAGGCACATGTTTTAATTGACTAAGCTTTGAATATGTTTCAAAGTAATATTGAATTTAATGTTTTGAGTCAATGATAATTTGATTCTTAATGCTGTAGCATTTTAATTTAAGATGTTTATTATAACTAATTTAGCTAAACTATTTTTTACTTGTAAAATGTACTCATTTTACTCTATTTTATAAACGTTTTCAGATAGTAGGGCTTTATAGTTAGTGAACAGAGTTGAGTGAGTGTGGATAGAAGTTTCAGAATATGGTTGACCAACATCCTCGTTAGAGAAGTCTTATTCCTTTTTTTCTTAAGCTTGTTATATAAGCGTTGCAAAAGAAGATGTTTTTAAGTCAAATAATGGTGGCTAAGCCATATGTAAAACAATTATTCGAAAATCTGTTTTATATTATCTTAATAATGTTTTCACTAATGTGTTTTTAGTTTACAAAGATTAATATCAATTTAATTTAAAAATGTAATTTTCTATATCATTCGATTGTTTTGTACATATTTAACTATTCATAAATATATATTACTTTAAAAGTTCTTAGTCTTTAAATGTAACATATGAATAAAACTAAATTTTTATAAGAGATTAATTTAAATTTTTCTTGCAAATATAATGATATTTATAATATATTTAGATTAAATTAAATAGTTTGTTAATGGTTGATTTTAAGTGTCCATCTTGAGCTACGTGAGATAAGGTGTGACAATTTTGAGATTATAGTTTTGTTAAATGGTCCTTTAAA
>CATIWM010128819.1:0-10852 GCA_949671775.1 Mallotus repandus | reverse complement strand
GGTTTAATGAAATTGCATGTAATTAGGGAATAAGATAATAATTAATAAAATAAATCTAAGTGAACACAAGACTAAAAGAAGTTGGTATTCCGTATCCAGAACTCCTGGTTGTGGTGCTAGCTTGTATTAGAAAATCGAGTTACCACCACTTTCGATTTGTCCCAGTTATTACCTTGGGTGGCGACTCCTCATCTCCACGCCATGTCTTTGTGACAATGGTTAGTGTGTTCCCTAGAGCCCTGAGCTTAAATAGTGTCGCGATTGCAATAAACTTGGGCGCGCGCTAAACCCCGCCGTCTACAATATCCCTACTTTATAAAATGTTAAATCATAGTTAGGAAATTGTTTCTCAATGAAGGACTTGGGTGAGGCCGCTTATATATTAGTTATCAAGATCTATAGAGATAGATCTACAAAGCTTATTGGCCTAAGTCAGAGCACTTTTATTGATAAGGTATTGAACATGTTTAGTCTGCAAGACTCTAAGAAAGGATTCTTGCCAATATCATATGGCATTAGTCTCAGCAAGACTCAGTGTCCTATGACATAGGATGAGCGAGACCGCATAAGTAAGTTTACATATGCATTAGCCGTTGGATCTGTCATATTTGCAATGTTATATACTCAACCTGATGTATCATATGCCTTAAGCACAACGAGCAGATACCAGTCAGACCTAGGTGAAAGTCACTAGACAACAGTTAAAATATCCTTAAGTACTAAAGAAGAACTAAGGATGCATTTTTACTGTATGGTGGTTAGGAAGATGAGCTAGCTGTAAATGGTTACACGAATGCCTGCTTCCAAACTGACAAAGATGACTTTCGATTGCAATCAGGTTATGTGTTTTGTTTGAATGGAGGTGCAGTGAGCTGGAGGAGTTCTAAGCCAGACACCGTTACTGATTCTACAACAGAAGCTGAGTATATAACCGCCTTAGAAGTAGCTAAGGAGAATGTTTGGTTCAAGAAGTTCATAACTGGACTAGGTGTTATTCTTAGTATATCAGATCAAATGAACTTTTATTGTGATAATATTGGAGCCATAGCTCAAGCTAAGGAGCCCAGATCACATCAGTAATCCAAACACATACTCAGGCATTATCATTTCATTCGAGAAATCATTGAGAGAGGAGACGTGAAGATATATAGAGTACCTACAAATGATAATGTTGCTAATCCACTAACTAAGCCTCTTCCACAGCCTAAGCATGAGAGTCATACTAGGTCCATGGGCATTAGATACAATGTTGATTGGGCCTAGTGCAAGTGGAAGACTATTAGTGATATGTACTAGGTCAATCATTTATGACTATGTTTTGACTTTATCATTTTATTAATAAAGAGGCATTTTCATTGTCATTTTTATGTTATAATAATTACTTGAATAGTTAATTCTTCCTAAGGTCATCACATATGTGACTTGATAGTAAAACCCTTAGATTAAATATGAGTTCTATTCAAATTATCCCTAATAATAATAATGGATTAAGACTAGTATGATGTTGACTGATGATTATGTTTTACTAATCATGAATATGAGATATTAAGTCAACTCATAGGTACTATTTAGAGAAACAATGTACTAGATTGACCCACTATGAGAATACTACATAGATAATTATCATAAGTAATTCTCATTACAATAATATTAATTTAGTCCTTTGGCCTTGAAATCACCATGGATTTCTACATAATTATTTTGTATTTGGACACAATCTAACATTTTCTTTAACAGGATGATGAAATAGGTTGTTGTTGGATATGAAATGAGTTATGTGAGGAATGTGAGTGATTGAGAAGGAATTTGTCCCTCATTTAATTTGAGTAAGATATCTATAGGCCCCTTGATAAGATAGACTGAGAAAAATGCATGGCCATGCTAAAGCAAATTGATAAAGAGTTATCATTCTCAATCTACTTGGAATTAAGAAATAATATGATTGAATTGTATAAGGATGACAGAAACTATGCCTTATATTCAATCAAGATATCGTGTGACAAAGGGAGTACAATATACACTGTAAATTAAGGTATGTCAGATTATCAACTTTCACATAACTTGGGTAGTCATAATGTCTTGCTGGAGGCCAATTATGACTTGTAGGCCTAAATAAGGATTTTAGGCCCACTGCCAATGTTATGTGAACCTACAGGGTCACACACTTGAGCAAGCCCAAAACGAATACAGGTTTACCAAACCTAGTTAAACTCTGTGGAAATAAATAAATAAATATATATATATATATATATATATAGACCTTAGCAATAATCAGTCTTGATTTTGATCTTAACAAACTTGATTTTGAGCATTTAATATGTTTGTTTAAGTGTGTATAAACAAGGACTATTATGGAAATCAAAATGAAGCTAAGCATGCTTTTGGGCTTAATCGACATTCGAGAGTCCAGGAGAATTTTGGAATTCTTAGACCTTTATAATGAGAAAGCTTTCTCCTTAACATTTAAAGTAGACATCACAAGCTTTCTGAATTGATCTTACTTGTCAAAATATGAATTCATTTGGGTTTGGAAATCTTTAGTAAAAATCAGCATATGCAGTTTTTATTTTGAATTGAGTAACTCTTAGTATTTCAAAAATATATTGAGCTACAGAAGTCCAAATGAGGTGATTTAAAGTGATATAGAAATATAAGAAAAATATATACAACTTTAATGAAGAAATATTAGGCTGATTTGATCTTATTAAATGGCTAAAAGCCATGATCCCGACAAGGACCATGCAAGTCCCGACAGGGGCCAAAATTGCACCAAATTGAAGAAATCTTCCAATACATATCCCGAACCAATGTCATGATCAAGATCAGTGTGGTCATGACCAGGATTAATGTGGTCATGATTGGGACCAGCTCAGGCTTCAAATATAATGGCTATAACAGATATATTTTTGAATATCCCAACCGAGATCAGTGTGATCATGATGGGGACCACAGAAAATACAACCTAAAAGTCCAAATTTCATTCAAATGAAGTTTGAATTTGTTGAAGAAAAATTGTTGTTTCTAATAGCTATAATTGAATTACTCAATAATAAATACAACCTCTGAAGATCATTTAGAGAAAAAGAAAACTTATTTATCATTTATACACTCTCAAGCATTCAATTAAGCTCTAAATTCTCTCAAAATTCTTTTTATCTTTGTATAACTCTTATGAGAGTTGGTGAGTGATTAGAATAGAAATTCTTGTTCTTATATTTTCTGGGGATTAAGAAAAGGGAATTGAGGTTCTATTCCAAAGGAATTGGTTTAAGTGTTTAACCATTAAAATATTTGGGAATTGGTTTTAGAGGGAGCCTTGAAACTCTTATTTGTAAGGTTGTAAGAGTGAGCCTTAAACTCTTGTGTATACTTAATCTTGTGAATAAGATTGTGGGTGATTAAAAATCCTAACTTAGGGATAAGTTAGGTGGAGACATAGGATTGTTGAGAATTCGAACTCCTTAAATTCTTGTGTTCATCATTCTTCCTTCTCAACTTTCTTTCATTTTTGTCTATTTATTTTTAAGTTTTGATTTTTGTTCGATAGCCCTATTTACCCCCCCCCCCCTCTAGAGCATTTTCAATATATATATATATATTTATTTATTTAAGGTAATGGTTATCTTAAATAAATAGGAAAATATTTTTTTGTTTTGGTATTTAAATCAAATCAGAATTAAAAGTGGAATATACCAAAAACATTTTGGTAAGTGAAACCCTAATTAAGAAGTTTATAAATATATCATGTTCTCTAGGGTTTCACATACTAATCATTCTACCACCTATCCATTTTTATTGAAGGTCTGTTCATATGGAGTGAAACGCTAATTAAGAAGTCTATAAAGAATGGTAAGTGAAACCCTAATTGAGAAGTCTATAAAGAAAGGTGCTTGCACACATATCCATTTTTATTGAAGGTCTGTTCATATGGATACTAATAGAGGATGCATCCTTTTGGAGATGTCTTAATCCGATCAAAGAAAGTAAAAAGCTTAAGGTAGTGTGTCACCGATGTGAACCCCCTCTCTCCCTTCCAGCAATCTTGCCTCAACTTGCATTTGTGATAAGGTTTTTGAAACCCTAAATCAATCAATTAATCGAATTATATGGATCATTGGTTCAAGTTTATGATAAAAATTTTAAATTTTTGGCAGATCATCCAAATTCCTCAGTATGGGTAACAACTATAAGGAACCATTGCCCAAAGCGTTCAGAAAGATGACGACACTAAGCAAATAGAATAAGAAACATCAAGCCAACTGCTTTGAACTTACCACTCCAGCATCTTAGTTCGACCTAACCTCAGCGATGAGCTCCGTATAATGGATAAGGGTAGAAATACCCTTCTTTACCTCTGCAACACCCCCAAATAGCTCTATAGTATAGTTGTCCCTCTTCGCTTTAGAACATCCCTCATTGCTGAAAGGGACAGGCTCCCCAGAGAAACTCAACCCAGTGATAGCAGCAAAGTCTAATGGAGTGATAGTCATCTCTCTAAAAGGAAAATGAAAAGTGTGGGTATTGTCCATCCACCGCTCGATAAGGGCATACATCGCAATCCGACTCGACATGTAAGAACTATAATTGAGGGTGGAAATGATACCATTAAAGCCCTTACCAACCACTAAATGCTTCACACATAGAGGGAGACCTTGATAGTACAAGCTAACCTTGTTGAAGCTACCAGGCAGCACAGTGACAAATCTACGAGGCTATAACCAACAAGAAAATAATTTTCACATGATAAAATCTAAAATTATCTTTTCTTCAAGTTTATAGGAGTAAAATGAATAATCAACATCAACAGCAAGATAATGCATAACAGTAAAAGAAAGCAAAAGCTACATGGATAACCATTGCTAAGGATACATAGATAGCTAAACAGCCAAAGATATAGTGAACAAGGAGCTAAAAGCACCAAAGTAGATAACAAAAGCCAAAGGAGATAGAAAAGTTACTAAACAGGCAGAGAGCAAGAGCTAAACATACAAGCGAGTGCTTAAAAATAGCAAAAAAGCAAGAAAACACCAACAACACAAATTACAGTAAGGAGAACTAACCTAACGTAGATGAGTAGTCCAAGCATGGGTCCTCAGGCTGTGAACAACAGGAATCACACCTCCTCGAGTGAGCTCACGATGACTCTGAGAACCAGACGAATGAGAAGTAGCACCACCACCAGTCCCATCAGTCTTTGTAGCTCCAGCAACAGTAGAGGTCCCTGCATCAGCCTATATAGCTGTTGCACCAGTCTATATAGCTGTTGCACCAGTCTATATAGCTTATGCACCAGTCTGTATAGCCTTTGCATCACCTACCTCTAAGTCTAAATCATTGATAGTCAAAGGGACCTTATCAATGTTGTCAGGAACATCACCAACTAGGGTGAAATCCATAGTGAACAAAGAGTGGTAGAATAAGAAAAATAGAAGAAGAGGAGTGAAAACACTCCAAAAACACAAAAAGAAGTCGCAGAGGCTCACAGAAGAGGTAAGGACCTTTCCCATAAGCTGAAAATGCACATTTAAAAGCATGAACGTGCATGTTGGCCGAGCAACCACGCATACTATGAGCGGTCATGCACCCCTGACTGCGCGGCCACACGGTTGATCGCACGGCCATGCGCCTCCTAATGCATGGTTGCACACTCTTCTACTTTGTGTGCACTCTGAGCCATATGCACATGTACTCTGAGTTCCCTACACATGCATCCCCAACATCCCATACATGAATTCTAGTACAAAAAAACACACAAAATAAGCATCAAATGCACAAACACGAGCATTACATGTTATAGGCCACTGCATTTCACATCACTGTGTCGAAAAAATCACATCATTATTCAAAAAAAGAGAAAAATAAAATAAAATGACACGAGCATGACATATATATGATTGTTACATCTTTACGTCACCAGAAAAATATCCGCAACATGATAAATGATGATATCATTATTGCATCATCACTACATTATCACTACATAGTAGTATTTTCATCGAACGCACACACAGGCATGCCATACACACTTTAAGACATAAGAGACATATGCACACTTTAAGATATGTACATGAATGCACTTTGAGACATGTGCACACACTTCGAGAAATGTACATGCATTTTAAGACACGTACACACGTGCATGTGCACACATAACAGGTGTTACACCTATAGCTAGAGCCACAATTGGTGCAGCGAGAGCTACAGACGCTATGATAAGAGCTATAACAAGAATTATAGACACTACAACAAGTGCTAGACCACCAAAAGGGGAAATACAGCAAAATGCGAACATGAGCGCAAAGAATAATTAAGTAAAAATCTAGGCAACCAACAACAGAAGGGAATATTTAGCATATGCAGGTGCTAAACACTAAAGAAGGAAAAGGATTTTCTTAGAAGAAAGAGACACCAACAAAATCAAAATGGAAAGATAGAGCACAATCCAAAGAAACAAATAATATCCCTAAGGAAGTACTCTATCCCACCTTGTTTTAAAGAGAATTCACATGTGCATTCATGCACCCATATACATGTTTTCATCCTAAAAACATTTTTGAGTGCTCTCAAAGGTGTACTCGCACTGGAGAGGGGGCACATGACAAAGACGGACTAGTCGACCTCGGCAGCGACCGTCTCACTTTGATGAAATTTTTAAAGCACCTTGACTTTGATCAGCAACTTTGAGCCAGGATTCTCACTTCTAATCAATCTAATGCTTGACAACCTTATGAAAGACATGAATTCCACTAAAAGAGAAGTCGTTGGGAACCAAGATGTTCAGATAGCCTGTGATTAACATGTTAGACCTTGGAAAAGGTTTGAATGTAGAGAAAAAAAGACAAAAAAAAAGAGTGAGAGAAAAAAAGGGGGAAAGAGTTAGTAAGTAATAAAGATCATACTCAATTTACTCCAATGCTCAAGTCTCAAGTAAGAATAAGTCTTTGAAAGCATTCGCACTGAGTGACAGAAAGTAGAGAATGCCTGAGAAGGGAAAAAAGTATGATCTAGCATTTACCTCCAAAGGGAATAACGTGACATCAAGGGTTGCCTTGTGCATCGCGGTTCTCAGTGGCCTCATTTGGCGAATTTCCTTCTTATCATGTGGAAGACTTGCTCTTCACTTGGTAATCAGGGATATCCTTGGCAAAGAGTTGTTGGTTAAACTACAGTGAAATAGAGAAAACCACATCAAAGTTAGACGGCCGCAGCCGGATCAACTCGAGGCCCCCTAATGCATACTCCTCACCAATAAAGGTAAACTCCTGAAAGTACGAACAAAATCTTTATCCACCATAATTTTGAAATAAAAAATGCATCATAACATTTTGGTTTTACACACATCATAACTTTAGAAAACCACATTGTACTCTGGTTTCTTCGAAACTTGACACTTGAGGCCCACATCAGGCTATACAATGTACCCTCACAAAAATTTTATATGCACTCTAGTTTCTTTGAAACCTAACACTTGAGGCCCACATAAGGCTATATAGTGTACCCTCACAAAAATACATGCACTCTGGTTCCTTCGAAACCTTACACTTGAGGCCTACATAAGGCTATATAGTGTACCCACTCATAAAAGATTTTACATGCTCTTTGGTTTCTTTAAAACCAAGCACTTGAGGCTCGTAGGGAGACACAGTGCACCCCTCTTTGTGGTCTGGAAAAGGTCACATAGCACCCTTATAAACATTTCATCTCACGATTTTCAAACTTTGCTTCCCACGCATCGACAAGGTGGCAACTTGATCCATTCATGTGAAGTAGGGGGTTGCCCCAAAATTTCTCATCTCATTTGCTTTTCATGCATTGGCAAGCGTTGGCTTATCCAGTGTATGAGAAGTAGGGGGTTGCCCCAAAATTTCTCATATCATTTACTTCTTATACATTGGCGAGCGTTGGCTTGTCCAGTGTATATGAAGTAGGGGGTTATCCCAAAATTTCTCATCTCATTTACTTTTCATGCATTGGCGAGTGTTGGCTTGTTAAGTGTATGTGAAGTAGGGGGTTGCCCCAAAATTTCTAATCTCATTTGCTTTTCATGCATTGGCGAGCGCTCGCATGTCCAGTTATTATGAAGTAAGTGGTTGCCCCAAAATTTCTTATCTCATTTGCTTTTCATGCATTGGCAAGCATTGGCTTATCCAGTGTATATAAAGTAAGGGGTTCCCCAAAAATTTCTCATCTTACTTGCTTTTCATGCATTGACGAGTGTTGGCTTGTCTAGTGTATATGAAGTAGGGGGTCATCCTAAAATTTCTCATCTCATTTGCTTTTCATGCATTGGTGAGCGTTGACTTATCAAGTGTATGTGAAGTAAGGGGTTGCCCCAAAATTTCTCACCTCATTTGCTTTTCATGCATTAGCCAGCGTTGGCTTGTCCAGTTATTATGAAGTAGGGGGTTGCCCCAAAATTTCTCATCTCATTTGCTTTTCATGCATTGGCGAGCATTTGCATATCCAATGTATGAGAAGTAGGGGGGTTGCTCCAAAATTTCTCATCTCATTTGCTTTTCATGCATTGGTGAGCATTGGCTTGTCTAGTGTATGTGAAGTAGGGGGTCATCCCAAAATTTCTCATCTCATTTGCTTTTCATGCATTGGCGAGCATTGGCTTATCAAGTGTATGTGAAGTAGGGGGTTGCCCCAAAATTTCTCATCTTATTTGTTTTTCATGCATTGGCAAGCATTGGCTTGTCCAATTATTATGAAGTAGGGGGTTGCCCCAAAATTTCTCATCTCATTTGCTTTTTATGCATTGGTGAGCATTGGCTTATCCAGTGTATGTGAAGTAGGGGGTTGCCCTAAAATTTCTCATCTCATTTGCTTTTCGTGCATTGGCAAGTATTGGCTTGTCCAGTGTATGTGAAGTAGGGGGTTGCCCCAAAATTTCTCATCTTATTTGCTTTTCATGCATTGGCAAGCGTCAGCTTGTCCAGTGTATGTGAAGTAGGGGTTGCCCCAAAATTTCTCATCTCATTTACTTTTCATGCATTGGCAAGCATTGGTTTGTCTAGTGTATGAAAAATAGGGGGTTGCCCTAAAATTTTTCATCTCATTTGCTTTTCATGCATTGGCGAGCATTGGCTTGACCGGTGTATGTGAAGCAAGGGGTCACCCTAAAATCAAAGGTTTTTACCTCTCATCTCATGGTTTTCAAACTTTGCTTCTCATGCATCGACAGGTTGGCAGCTTGATCGATGCATGTGAAGTAGGGGACAACTGTTGATACCTAAATTTTGACGGTCCTCAAAAGATCCAATGATGAAGGTTCTTGTTGGCTAAACACGGGGGAAAGTTTCTTTGAAAGTTTTCCCTGGCATGCTCAGATAAAATAAATAACCAAAAAAGAACATGAAATAAGCCTCCAAAGTGTGAAATCGGTCACCGAGTCTTTGAGCTGTACTTCGATTTTATGAACTATGAATCATCGAAATGATAAGTCACTTAAAATGTGTAACTCGTTAGACTGGTATTCGTCTTGTTGGACCGAAGTTCAACTATGTGAAAAAATGGAAGCCAATTTTGACAAAACGAACACCAGAAATGCATGTGAAAGGTCCAAAAATCATGAAAACACTGTACAAACCCAAAAAAGTGACTTTGAGAAACCCGCATAATATGCAAACGTGCGGCCGAGCACGCAACCATATGTCCAACCTTATGGCCACATGCCCCTTAGTGCGTGACCACGTGGTCAAGCACACGGCCACGCGATAGGCAGCATGGGCACGAGGTCTTGCGCGCTCCCGGATGTGCAAGGTCTTGCGCGCTCCCGGACGTGCAAGGTCTTGCGCGCTCCCGGACGCGTGCATGCCCAAATCCATTTTTGCCTATAAATAGGACCATACACCCTTTTTTTTTTGGTAAGGAATAGAAATTAAAAAAGTATACCGAAACTTTGCTAAATTGAAGACTCAGGACTCTCATTTTAACATTTAACCAAATCTCTATACTTTTCTTAGGATTTAGATCCAAAATCCAAACCCAACTACATCTTTGTCATAACACACTACAAGGGTAATCAACCGGTCCTTTTGAGGATCTTCCAACTATTTTTCTATTAAAAATTGCATTTTTATCATCTTCTACTAAATTGAAGACTTAGGACTCCCATTTTAACATTTAACTAAATTTTTACACTTTTCTTAGGATTTAGATCCAAAATTCAAACCCAACTACATCTTTGTCATAGCACGCTACAAGGGTAATCAACCGGCCCTTCTGAGGATCTTCCAACTATTTTCCTATTAAAAATTGCATTTTTATCATATTCTTCATCTTATTTCTATCATTTTTCATCATTTTTGCATCTATATTCATTTTATTGCAAATATTTATCATTGTGATAAAATTGTAATTTTTATGATGATTTGAAGTTTGTGAATAAGATATGTAGAAGGAGAAGGAAGTTCGGGTTTGATTCGGGAGTGTTTGCATTCATTTTGCACTTTTCCACCATTGTTGCTTCTTTTTCTCCATTTATGTAAAAAGAGGTATTCTAATGTAAAGTTTTCATTTTTATTATTATTTTTGCACCGTTTTAATTTATTTTAATTTCTGCACTTATTTATTTATTTTTATTGTTTTCTATATTTTTCTTTATTTTTATTATATTTTTATCAATTTTTGTAGTATTTATGCTTTTTATAGTAAATTTGGTATTTTGATCATAAAGTTCACATTTTTATCATTTTAATATTTTTATTTCTTTATTTTTATTTCTTTATATAATTATTTCTGTATTTTTAATTTTTTTGGTATTTTTACAATTTTTATTGCATGTGTGCCTTTTATAGTAAGGTTTGCCTTTTTATCGTAAGGTTCCTATTTTTATGGTAATAATGCT
>CATIWM010128812.1:0-16393 GCA_949671775.1 Mallotus repandus | reverse complement strand
AAAAATCAAATAAATTATTTTATTATTTATCTAAAAAAAATAAATAAATTTTATCTACACATTTATCTAATAAAATAAAAATACTTATCAAAATAACCTAATCAAAATCTAATAATAAATGATAAATAAATAAAATAAATAAATAATTGAATTTTTTTAAAAAAATCAGAAAAGTCCTATTTCCGACCGGAAATACAGATTTCCAGTTGGAAATCTGTATTTCCAATCGGAAAGGAAATCTGTATTTCAAAAAAAATAAATAAATAAATAAAATCTAGATTTGCGAAAAAAAATGGGGAAGGCCACTCTTCCTCTTACCTTTTATTTGGCCAAATAAATTTATTTGGCTGAAGTTGGCCTTTTGGCCAACTTCACTTCGGCCAGAAGGCCAACTTCATCCCACTTTCTTTTTTTTTTCTTTTTTAATTTTTAATTTTTTTTATTTGAAAATTTATTAAAAAAAAGTTAAATAGATAAACTTTACAATAAATTTTAAAAATAATTTATAATTTAGTTCTAAACCAATAAATCTAATTTCACAGTCTATTTTCATCATCGGGTCCTCTGTCGCATCCATGCTCTAATCATCCCGAAATTGGGTACTTACAATGTGCCACACAAAAAATTGTGCCTCTCTTTAAACGTTACTTTAACGGCAGTTAACGCACATGATCTCATAAACATATGACTCTGTGCATTCATCTTGAAGCTCGCTCTCTCCAAAATAAAGCTCTCTCGTTCCTCTTTCCAGTCTCTCTCATTCTCTGAATTCATCACGAAGCTCACTCTCTCGTTCCTCTCTCCGGCTTCTTGTTGGTGAAAGAACCATTAGTTAGTCTCTACAAGTTCCAATCTTAGTTTTCCTACTGTAAGTAAACAAAATCCTATTTTCTTTCTTAAATCTTTCGATTCCTATTATGATGAACATCTTTTTAATATTTCGCATTACTTGAATGTTTGCTTCCTACTGTGATGAACATCTTTTTTATTCTTCATATATGCTTTTATTTTCATTCATGCAGTTTCATATTTAAATCTAAAAAGTTCATGAACTTTACTTGTATGTTTATTGACTTTCATGCACATGTTCACTAACCTTAATGTTCATCAACATGCAGATTTAAAAATCTTTAACCTTAATGTTCTTGAAAATAGGTTTTTTTACTATTCAAATAATAATGACTATGATTTATTTTGAATCATAAAATAAAAACTTTAGCTTCATTAAAAAGTAGAATGAAAATATCATTAACGATGCCTGCATGATTCTGTGATAACCATCTTTTTTGTTCATTTTTACTTCTATTTTCATTTATATAGGCTCATCAATTAAATGATAAAGGTTCATAGACCTTTACCCGCATTTTTATTGACTTAACATCACGTTTAATAGAAAAATTCATTATTCATCACCTAAAGATTCATTGAACTTTACCTGCATATTCATTCACATTCACATTATAAAAAAGTTCACTAATTTATCCCTAAAGATTCATTGCTTATCTTTTGTAGGTTCAGCTATATCAACATGAAAAGAACAATGGAAGCAAGACCATCTGAGCCTAAGGCAAAGTATATGACTAAGGGAAAGTAGGACCCTCTGTTTGGCAAAATATTCACTCATATACTCTACGCTGCCTCAATGCTATTGACTATATTAAATGAGGTGTAGTATTAGAGTAGCCAAATAACTGTGAAAATAACTCAAATCAAAAACGTATTTGAGATAAAGTTTTCTTCAGAATTTGATATGCTTTATGCAATGAATGGGGCTCTTTGGGAAGTAGGTAAATCCTTATTCATATTGAAAAGCTGAGAACTAGGAAAAACACTTGAGGAAATTTTTAAATATGAGAATTTTTTGTGCAAGTTTGGGGTCTGGCTACTCCTTTAGTCAGCAGTGATACTGCTATCAATATTACAAATAATTTCTTTATAGGATTTGTTTCAACTGACAATTTTACATTTATAAAATGAAAGTGAAAGTAGACTTGTCCAAACCTTTGCCTCGTGGCATCTATGTTGGAGAAGATACAAATTCGGTAAAGAAGGATTAAGTATCTTTTAAGTATGAAAGACTACCTTCTATATGTTGGTTTTATAGTATGTTTGGTCATATAATAGTGAAATGTAGAGATTTAAGGATTGCAAAAACCACAAAACTAGAATATCAACCTTTAAGTATTAAAGCTTTCCCAGCTCAGGAACCAATCAAATACCAGTTAAATCCAAAATGTAGCCTAGCTGATTACCTGTTAACTCTAATGCTCAAATGGAGACCAACTGTCCAAAACTTCAACTATGAAGAGATAGTAAAGAAGATGGAAGAAAAACTGACTGAATTAGAAAGAACAGTGCAAGAAATAAAAAGAAGAAAAGCAGCATCTGAAAGTTATTTTTCCTCTGATTCATCCAATAGTGATAATGACTAGCACTATCACTACTTTGTTATCTTTTGTGTTTACTTTGTTCAATGAACAACTACTATATGTTTATGCTTAAATTGCTTTTGTTTATTGTATGAACTTTGTTTAATGCAGACTTCATTAATAGATTATAATAGTTTTATCAAATTTTTATTGATGTTCAGGTATAAAGTTTATTGTATAAATTCCTTTTAATGCAGCTAATTAGATAAACCACGTATGTTCATTGATTTACACCTACATATTCGTTAAACTTTTCTTGTAGGTTCTGATCGACCTTTAAACCTAATAGTTGATTGCTTTATCTTGAAAATTCATTGATTATTATATACAATTTCATTGTCACTAAACAACTAAAAATAAACATGTAGACATTGATTAATAGTTTATAATAATTTATCAAATTGTTATTAACCTACTGGTATAAAAGTTTTATTATATAGGTTCATTTTTAAATGCAGGTTAATTACATAAAATATGTATGTTCATTGACACTCACTTGCAACTTCATTAAACTTTGCCTGTAGGTTCAATATGAGTGCATTGGTTTAAGGCTCAAGATTCATAAATCATTACCTAGAACTTCATTGTAACTAAATAATTGAAAATGAACATGCAAACCATTATCATTGTATTAATGAACAAGTGAAAACAGTCATTGAAAACTTTATTGTCAGCAAAATTAAAAATTGAAAATTAAAAATATAATATCTAAATTATATCTCAGTAAAACTAATAAAATCACTAAAATTTGAGTTCAGTAAATTTAGCTCTTGCTTGTATAAGTAAAATATCCCTATTAATATTTTCCTTTATCAACAAGATATATGCACAATATTTTGCCCTTAGGGATTCAACAAAATTTTCTGCAAATAATAAAATTCAAAATGTTAAAAAACAAACACACAATTCACTATAAATTCAGAGAATAACTTAATAAGAATAATAACTTACAACATCTTTATTGAAACCATTGTCCCAAATATCTCCTTCTCTTCTATACTTTTCCATATGTCTTATACAATAGACACCACAATCTGAATTTAGTGTTCTTATTCTAAAAGGCATTTTTAGCAACATTTCACCATAGTTTAATAAATTTCTTCCTTTGTGAATATCATTCTTTATTAAATATTCCTTGAATGTATCAACCTGTAACATAAACAAACAGATAATGAACTTAAAGCATAAAAATCATGAATTTACATTTGATAACTAATGAATCTATAAGTAATGAAAAAAACAAACAAACAAATATGAAAAATAAACTTACCAACATTTTTGCACAGCCTTCATATTATTCACCATAGGAATTCCTTTTTTTCAAAGGTAAATTGTCAATTATTTCAATTTTCTTGCTTTTAAAATTGATGCAAACAATAAAATAATGGTTGTGTTTGTGAACAAGAAAGAATTCATTACTATTTCCCCGCAAAATTCATCAGAATAGTTTTGTGCATAGGGTAATTAGGTTCATGACAATTTGCCTATAACTTCATTAACTTTAAATTTGAGGATCATCAAATAAAAACATAAAATTCAAAGAGTTTCACATACCTCAAAATATTTTGCAAGTGTAAGATATACAAGTATCTGCAACATCAAAAAAACCTCATGACGTATGATATCCAAATATTCTCGCCACACATGATACTTAACACTAGTGCCATCACAACCTAATAAAATTTGATCATAAGTACAGCTCTTTATATATTGCTCCTCAAACAAAAAATATATCTCTATAGTGTATATTTCCCTATCATGTGAAAGAAACTTCACATCATTCACAGTCATCGCAGGTTCATCTTGCTTACAACGTTCGTCTTGTCCATTTTCTTTACTTCTCCATTCTGAAACCACATCAGCAAAAGAGTTGTAAAAATTGCAAATTCTAGCAGTCTTGAAAACCTCTTAGACAAGAACAATTGGTAGTCTCACTCCTTTATCCACCAGAAAAATAATCTTTATTAAATGCAGGACACCATTTCTCCCTAATATTAAAAAGCTTTTGCATTTAAGAATTCTTATGACAATCATAGTCTCTTTCCAACCTAAAAAAATAAAAAATAAATAAAGATTAATTAACACAGAACACACAGGTTCACATAATAAAACAGCAAGATTCATTACTTCTACAACTCAGGTTCATGACATACCTGCTCCAATAAAATTGAAACTCAGCCTCTATATCACTGTATTTAAGCACATAGTTGAATAAATTAACAAATCCTTTCTGACTTCTTAAGAACTTGATATTCTTCTTTGAATTCTCCCTTATATGCCATATATAAAGCCTATGTCATGAATTTTAAAAGACTTGAGTTTGAGCAGAAGATTGATATGTCATTATAGTCTGTGGATATCTACCTTCCATAGATCACAAAAATGTACTGAACAACTGAAAGTGCCCTAAAAGGGGGTGAATATGGCTATCGAACAAAAATAGAAAATTAAAAGAATTCTAGCAAAAATTAAAAAGAATGTTGAGAAGGAAGAATGATGAATACAAGAATTTAAGGAGTTTGGATTCTCAACAATCCTACGTCTCCACAAAACTTATTCCCAAGTTAGGATTTTGAATCACCTCAATCTATTCTCTTAGATTGATTCTTACAACTTGAGTTTTAGGATCAACTTAAACCTTACAACTTGAGTTTTCAAGGCTCACTCAAAAACCAATTCATAAGTGTTTTAAAGGCTCATACTAAAATTGAATTCCTAAGTGTTTTAATGGCTAAACACTTAAACCAATTCCTTTAGAATAGATCCTCACTTCCAGTTTTCTTAAACCCGAATAATAGAAGTACAATAATTTCTATTCTAATCACTCACAAACTCTCACAAGAGTTATACAAATATAAAATTAATTTGAAAGAGTTTTGAGAGCTTAATTGAATACTTGAGAGTATATAATGAATAAACAAGTTTCTTAACCTCTAAATGAGTTTCAAAGGTTATATTTACACTTGAGCAATTCAATTATAGCTATTGGAAGCAATAATTTCATTTCCAACAAATTCAAACTCCATTTGAATGTAATTTGGACTTTTGAGTCGTAATTACTTTGGTCCCGGTCGGGATTTCATCAGTCCTAGTCGGGACTAGCATCAAAGAGTCATTATTAGCCATTGTATTTGAATTCCTGCATTGGTCCCCGGCACCATCCTAGTCGAGACTGAGATCAGGATTTGTTCTGTCAAAAAAATTAAAGTTTTGCAGAGATTGGTCTCGATCAGGTAGTTTCATCTTGGGTGGGACTGTCTAGTCCCAGTCAGGACCGAGCTCGGGATTTGTTTTATTTGTTGACTGAAAAATTTGCAAAATTAATCCCGGTCTTACTTGATCAATCCAGGACAGGACAACATGTCCTAGTCCACGTCCCGATCGAGACTAAACCCTGGATTTGATTTGGAAATTTGATGAATTTAACCAAACGCATCCATTCTTGATCCCGGTAGTTACCATGCTCGCGAATAATGTCCAGAGTGATTTTGTTCGATAATTCTTCACCATTTTGACTTCCAATTAAGTTCTAACTTATACACACTTGAAACAAACATATTAAATGCTCAACATTAAGATTTGTTAAGATCAAATCAATATTTATTATGGCTAATGTCAAAAACAACCAAACACAAGACTCTATTCTTTCATTCAACAAAAAGCCACAACCAAACATCACATTCATACAGTGATGATTCATACCTACAAATGGACCGCAAATTATATCATATTTATTAGTGTGATATGTTGTATCATGAACTAATTGATCTCCAAAAATCTCATAATCTCGTTTCATACGTGAATCTCTCCAAAAGAAGCTAAACAATCTAGCATCACTAGCCACCTCAAAATCAAAAAAGAAATCCTTTTCATTTGAATGCCTTCATCTAAAAAATTTCAATTAAAGAATAAGAATCACTACCGTCCAATTTCTTCAAATTTTCTAAAGCCAAATGATTATAAGCATCCTTTCAATAAAAAAAATAAATGGAGAATCACCTAGTTGCTTTTTAAGCAATCTAATACCATCGGATACAGGAATTCTACTTTCTTTTAAGTGCTCAAGATAAATCAGCTGGTTTTTTATACTGTTATATACAAATGAAGAAGATAAGTTTTATTGGAATCACATAACTTATAATTGTGCTCCTTTTCATGTCTTGTCACTCCAAACTCCATTTTCATCAACATCAAAAATGTTTTTGAAAGTTTTTCAAGTCAACAATATTTTTTAAAATTTTTTTGATTTTTTATCTATTTATGTAAAGATCCCTATTATTAATTTCAAAAACACTTTTATATTTGAAAGGTACGTTTGACTAAAACTTAAATTCAATATTTATACTAAACACAATACAGCACAAGATGAATAAATTTCATAAACTATTTATTTAAACTAGACACATTTTATTAATAAAAATTGGAATTGAACCAAACATGATGAAAGATTGTGAGTGTCCAAGTCCGAGTCCAAAACGAAACATAATGATCTGTTTATTCTATGCAGTAATTGCAACTTATCTCTATACATGGAATCATGTATTGATCGAGTTATGGTCCAAAACAAAACATAAAGTTGAGCTCAAATATCAATCTATTGATTGAAACAGAGAAAGAAGAGACTTCATCCAGTTTGACTTGTTGATATTCAATCAGTTTCACTTGTAGAGACTTCCCCAACAGCTGAGACTCCATCTGGAAGAGAATAGTAGCTTTAATTCCACATTTAAAATAATAATAATAATAATAATCTATTGTTATATTGAAGATAATGTTGCGAGTTAAAATTACCAACACCAAGAGCAGCAAATAAACGCCGTTCTTGCTCACTCATACGACCATGCTTTAGCGTGGGAGCAACTGGTTTCAACCGACATAACTCCACAATACCTGGTCCATCATGTCCAGGTGCATGAAATAATAGAGCTTGAAATATTTTAACTCCACCACGAACTATGTTCTTATCCTTAGCCCTGAAGGTGATGTAGTCGTAATGGTGACCACAACCATATTGTCTGTTCATCTTGACAACCTCCAGAAATCGAAACTTTGCATTCTATTCATCAACAGACCATTAGGTGTAAATGCAAAAAGCTAAATGACACAACAACAACAACAACAACAACAAACCTGTTGCTTGTTATATTCCTTAATTGCCAACCTTGAACCCCGTGCAGCAAGCTTGCGATCAGCCTTGCACCCCTTGAGGTTTACTGGTGTGATATGGAAACACATAAAAACATCAGGAAAATCTCGAACATCAAACCCCTGAGCATGAACAAAATTAACAATAATTAAAATCAGTGAAAAGCTACTGCAGCATTAACATTCAAACTATGCAAAACATAATGACTTAACAATGAGAATTAGATCACTTTAAAAATCTCGTATGGCGGTAGTCGGTAGTTGGTAATATAATAAGATAAATGGATGACTGTATGGAGAATGGCAGAAGCTTGATAAGGGAAAGCTAAAATGATCTACAAGTGGGGATCTTGAATAGGTAACCAGACAAAAAGAAGAAAAAGAGTGTTGAATTAGAGATTGAGGAAGAATAGCAGTTGCAACTTATGTTTAGTGCCCAAGATAATTGTAGACCCATACCCATCCACTTTCATCATCCCAGGGCTTTTCCATAGAATTACAGCTGCTTTGCTGCTTCCTTTTTTAATCATGCATATACAGAAAACTCTTTTCCACTTCCTACCAAAAGGATTCTAATAAAACCTCATATCATAGGATTACTTCAATATTAAGTGTGTGTCCCATATCATTTTACTTGAAAGAAACAGAAAATGCAACCAAGAACGCATATTATTATGAGAAGGAAGCAGCAAGATTGCTATTGTAATTAATTAAAATATTTATTAATGAACTTTTGGATGTTAATTCCTATAAAGGATCGTTGAGAGGCACACATATGAATATGGTGTCCTCCACACAAAATTAGTATAGATATATATACTTACATCACTGGAATTAACATCTTGCCAATAAAGAATGTACTCTTCCTCTGTCATTCTACGAAGACCGCTGTTGTAAAGTTCTTCGTCGGAATCAGATTCTGCAACATTACAGCTCAATCTCAATCATACTATTAATTATATTATATCCTATAGGATTTGAATTAGTCTAATTAAATTTCAACAGCACAGGTTAACAGGCACTGGCAGGCAGTATTCGTGAGTGTATATATAGTATGGGGAAGGAGGAATTAAGGAACCAACCTATATTACTATGAGATATTTTGGATGCGGCAGCCTTCTCCTGAGCCGCAATCTGCTGCAACAGCAACTCCTCCGGCTCCATCTCCGCTGTCGTAACATCAGGGAACAAGAGAAAATCCTCCTCCGGTGATGCGCTATTAACCGCCATTCTATAATATAACCACAAATTAACAATTTTTCTTGTTTGGCAATTAGGTTCTTTCTTCGCAAACTGCACCCCTTTTACAGTAAAAAAACAAGAAAAGTTAGATTCTCTATTTTACCCTCTATTGCTAAAGTTATATTATATTTATATAGTTTTTTTTTTAACAATTTAAGTATTACAACATTATTAAATTTATAATTTATTACAATTTTAAATTTTATTTGAGCTGTGACACTTTATTTCTTCAATATATTAAATATTACTACTTTATTTACTCAAAAAATAATTTAATGTAAATTTTTTATTTCAACTAAAAATTAAATAATAAAGATTAATTAATTTATTTTTTTACTTTTTATTAAATTTTATAAAAATATATAAAAATGATAATTATACTATTTTTCTTACATAAATATTGCTCTCAAACAAATATACACTCCATTTTTTAGAATAGAGTTACAAGAGAAAATCTTATATCTGACTTTTCTGTAATTCAGAAATATCAGATATTACAATTTTACAGATTAGTGAATTTAGGATTCCGGAATTTATATATACTATGTACTGAGGGGATAATATAACAATTCCTAAGCCAATTCCCCTGCACGGAACACAGACTCAATGTCCTGAATAATATCTATAGCAAGAACTATGAGGCTGCTCCTTCCTCCGTTTTCCACCGGTGGGGGGTATGGGGAGAGGAGCTTGAATAGTTAACAGTTAATGGATTTGTTTTGGTTTATTGACAGCAAGTTATTAGAACAATCCAGTCTCTTATCTTGATTATAGATACAAGAAAAATAAAAAAAAATTAATTAATTTAATTATAATTAATTACTTAGTAAACTTTAATTTAATAAGTATTTAAAAATAATAAGAGTACTATTTTATTTATATATCTATCTATTTTTTCAATTTTGATAATGTTATATTACAACATAGTTATTTATTTTAATTTTAATTATTTACTTACTAAATTTAATATAGTAAGACTTATAAAAATATATTATTTAATTTGATTTATTTTAGATAAAGTATAAACATACCTAGTAAAAATAGAAAAATATATATATTTTTAAACAAATTGTTCTTAATATTTTCAATAATTTAATTTTATTAGGAATAAAATATACGTTAACATAATTAAATTAGAAACATACTCTCAATCAAATTAGAATTATCTTATAATTAATTTAATTTTTATTAAAGATAAACTAGAAGTTAATCTACTTATAATAGGAAATAAACTTTCAAATAAATTAAAATTATATTTTAATTAATTTAATTTTACTTTTAGTACTAAAATGACTAAATTATTCAATTTTTATATAATAATGAGTGAAATTTTTTTTATAATTTTGTCCGTCCCATTACCTTTTTTTATTTATATATGGGCAAAGGTGGATTTACGCCCCTAATATTTAGAATGAAGAGCACATAAGCCCTTTACGTTTTTTTTGAACCATTTAAACATAAATTTTATGTTTTGCTTTGTTTTAAGCCCCTTTGATAAGGGTTGAGAATTAGGAGTATTAACTTCGTTTGTGTAATCTGACGTGGATGTGAAAATATTATAACCTGAATTTTTATAAATTATAAAATTAAATTTCTGGGATTTGCAGTGTTAATAATTATTTTATTATTTATGAGATTTGATTATTTGGATAATTTTATTAAATTTAATTAATTGTTAAATATACATATATTGTTAAGTGTGTAAATATATATATATGTGTGTTTAGGAGAAAGTAATAAAAATTGGAGATATTATTCTTTTAAAGTTATTATTATTATTATTATTATTATTATTATTTTAAAAAAAAAGGAAGAAAGTTAGCTAAAAAAATGCGACTTTTGCTTTTTTCTTTCTTCCTATTCACTTCCTTCTTCTTCTTCTTTTTGATTTTGCCTCACCATTGTCAACCACCATCAACCACAACCACCTTACCTGCGCCAGCCACCAAGGATGTCACCAGACAGCCACCAACCACCACCACCAGCCGCCTCCACCTCCGGTCACTTCCTCCTCTCTTTCTCTTCCCGTTTTTCTTTTGGCCGGATTTCAAAGAGGCTCACTGGCGACCTTAAGGCATGAGGTTGGTCTCCTTTTAAAGTTCTTCCTCCGGGCTTTGTTTCCCTCAACTCAATTTGACCGGGTAACTCCGGTAAGCACTCTGATTTGTAGAAATTTGATTATGGTTATTTTTAGTAATTTATAAATTTAATATTTAATTTGATTTTATTAGATATAATTTCTTTGAGATTATTTGATCTGGAGGTTGTGATCTTGCTATTGGTGATTTTTAATTATTTTTTTGAATTTTTGGAATTTTTCGGGTTCGGGGTTATTGTTTACGGTACTGTTTCAGACAGTATCGGATCAAAAAAAATTTTATATTTTTAATAAATTCTATTTATTATGTAGATTAAACTTCGTGAAGAAAGTTTTTTGAAATTCCTTATACAATTTTAATTATGAATTTTTGTAGTTTATGTATAAATATATATTTTAGAAAATTGTTGAAAATTAATAAATTATTTGATTTTAATTAAAATTATTGTTAATTATTCTGTTTTAGACTATTGCTAAAAAAAAAATTTTAATAAACCCTACTTCTGAAGTTATATTATATTTATATAGTTTTTTTTTTTGAAACTTTATATTTATATAGTTAGGATGTGTAATCTCCTCATAATTTTTAGTAAAAAAAAATCTCATCATAATTTGAAATCCAAATTTATTTATTTACTTTTTAAAATAAATTATCTTTTACTACTCTATATCCATACAATTATCTTTAAAAATAACTCTTGAATAACTTAATTATACGAGTAAATAAGTATGTGTTTCATACGTGAACAAAATTTTTTTAAACTTGTGATAGTACATAAACTATTAAACATATATTTTATTATTATTATTATTATTAAATAAAAGGTTTTAAAATAATAAAAGTGTTATTTATTTATATAAAAATTTAATATTAACTTAATGTAATTATAATTTATAGTAATTTTGATAAATCTTTTATTTACATAATTATATGAGTTCCTTCAATATTTTTTACAATCAATATTTTTCCCAATTCTATAACTAATTTTATAAAAAAACCAAATATTATTATCATAATTAACCATAAGATAATAAAAAATTATTAGTTATTTTATTAGAAAAATTTTAAAATAATAAAAAGTTATATTTTCGTTATATAATAATTTAAGTATTACAACATTATTAAATTTATAATTAATTACAATTTTAAATTTTTATTTGATTAGTGACACTTTATTTCTTCAATATATTAGATATTACTACTTTATTTACACAAAAAGTAATTTAATGTAAATTTTTTATTTCAACTAAAAATTAAATGATAAAGATTAATTTACTTATTTTTTTACTTTTTTATTAAATTTTATAAAAATAATAATTATACTATTTTTCTTACATAAATATTGCTCTCAAACAAATATATGCTCTATTTCTTAGAATATGATTATAGATACAAGACAAATAAAAAAAATTAATTAATTTAATTATAATTATTTACTTAGTAAACTTTAATTTAATAAGTATTTAAAAATAATAAGAGTACTATTTTATTTATATGTCTATCTATTTTTTCAATTTTGATAATGTTATATTACAACATAGTTATTTATTTCAATTTTAATTATTTACTTACTAAATTTAATATAGTAAGACTTCTAAAAACATATTATTTAATTTGATTTATATTAGATAAAGTATAAATAAACCTAGTAAAAATAGAAAAAATATATATTTTTAATTTTAATTTTATTAAAGATAAAATATAAGTTAACCTAATTATAATAGGAAATAAACTTTCAAATAAATTAGAATTATGTTTTAATTAATTTAATTTTACTTTTAGTAGTAAAATAACTAAATTATTCAATTTTTATATAATAATGAGTGACATTTTTTCATAATTTTGTTTGTTCCACCCCCCTTTAGATATTATATATGGGCAAAGGTGCATTCACGCCCCTAATATTTAGACCGAAGAGCACATAAGCCCTTTACATTTTTTTTAACTATTTAAACACAAAATTTATGTTTTGCTGTGTTTTAAGCCCCTTTGATAAGGGTTGAGAATTAGGAGTATTAACTTCGTTTGTGTAATCTGACATGGATGTGAAAGTGGTCAAAAGATTTATAAGTTCATTTAAAAACGGACAAAAATAAAACTACAACAGAGCCCACAACACTTATCTATTTCTTTTTCTTTCCAAATTCATCAACAATGGCAGAACAAAACCCCACTCTCCAATCTCTCTTACTCTCACTCGACCTAGTTTCTTTAATTCTCTCTTAGAACTCCTTGGAATCTGACCAACCAGTTACTCTAAAACTCACCACAAATAGCTAGACCATGGAGAGAGCACTGAGAAATAGAGCATATGCAGAGCTAAGAGAATCAAAGCTTAGAATGAAGATTTTAAGGAAACAAGAAAGCGAAGAAAGTGAATTTAAACAAAGCTTAGAATGAAGATTTTTTTTAAGTTCAAAAATCAAAAAGAACATTAAATATAACACCTATTGCATATAAAAAATTCAACATCCATAACGAAGATAAAAAATAGTTAATGCAGAGTCTATAATGAAATATAAACACCACCACCAGCACCATCTTCAAAATAAAATCTTTAACATCAAAAACCAAAAACCAAAGAAATCGCGATAACAATAGTGATAAAACCACATCTAACAGTACAATTTCATCTTTGAATTGAATCTGAAACGGTTATCATGGAAGTTGATCAAATGCCATAACTAAGCTGATTCAAGCCGAAGAAGAAATTGGCAGCAATTTGAAGCGTATAGAGGTCGAAGAAGAAGTCATGAGTTTCTTGAACCATTACCAAACCCAGGTATCAAATCATCAAAATTAACTGATCCATTATGGTGATAAGGTTTCAATTTTGCACTAAAGTCCCCTAGCAAGTCATCAATCGGTGCATTCTGGTTAGGCTAAGAAACAATGGATCCAAAAAGATCATATGAATTGGAGATATTGAACCCACTCAATATATCATCATCAAAAGAAGATTTAGTACTTGAGTAATAAGAAATGGAGAAAAATGATCGTTATTTAAAGAAGACCCATTTCAAGTTGAATTCTTTTGAAACCCACCAAAAATATCAATGGAGAGATTCCTTTGAGAAAATGAAAACCAAAATGAAAGGAATTCTAGGTGCAGATTGTGCAGACAAATGGCGGGAATTGGAGAGTAAAGAAAAGTTAAAGAGAGAGAGTTTTCCGGGAAAGTGAAAGATGATGAGAAAATTTTCAAGGGAGTCTCTCATTTGTGTGTTAGGAAGCAGGCGGTGGTAAAACAGAGGGCTTTTAGATTTTATCAATTGTTGGTTGAGTTGAGAATGTGAGAGTGAAGAGAGAAAAGAGAAGGGGTGGAGAGAACAAAATGTTCAATACGCGTGGCTGGGTTACTATCCACATAGCAAAAGTGGATTCCACTTTTATTTTATGAGACTTTTTTTTTTATATTTGACACATCAGCTTAATATAACAGTCGTTAAAAGAAGTTGTTATTAGAGGGACTTAAAATACAGTAAAATATAAATTTTGTGTTTAAGTGGTCCAAAAAAAATATAAAGGGTTTATGTGCTCGTCGGTCTAAATATTAGGGGTATAAATGCGTCTTTGCCTTTTATATATACTAGTAAACAATTATGTGTTTCACATATGAACAAAAAATTTATTTCACTCGTGATATATAATAAATAAACAATTAATAATAATAATAATAATTTATTATTATTATTATTAAAATAAAAAATTTTTAACAATAATAACAGTGTTATTTATCTATATAACAATTTTATATTAACTTAATATAGTTACAATTATTTATAATTTTTATAAATATTTTATTTAAATAATTATATGATATTACTTCAATATTTTTTATAATTAATTTTTCTCAACTCCAGAACTGATTTCATATAAAAAACATATTATGATTGTAATTAATCATAAGATAATAAAAAATTATTAGTTATTTATTAATTAAAACTTTAAAAATAATAAAAGTTATAGTTTCGTTATATAAAATTTGAATATTACAGCCCATTAAATTTATAATTTATCACAATTTTAGTAAATTTTTTATTTGAGCTATGACACTTTATTTTTTTAATATTAATACTTTTATTTATACAAAAATTAATTTTTTTAATTTTTTAATTTCAACTAATAATTAAATGTAAATATTAATTAATTTACTTTTATGTTATAACCCGAATTTTTATAAATTATAAAAATATATTTTTGAGACTTGCAGTGTTAATAAATATTTTATTAATATTAAGATTATTATTTTGTGAAATTAAATTTGAATAATTGGTGATGAGAAGTATTTTAATTATTATTGTATAAAAGAGTGTTAATTTCATTTTAATAAAATTATTTTATTGTGTATATTTTAAGAGGGTTAAATTTGATTTTTATCTTAGTGATTTATTATTATTATTAAAAAAAAGACAGCATCAGCCTTTTTTTAAAAAAAATGCAGTTTTTTTCTTCTTCTTTTTCTTCTTCCTCTTTCTACTATTTTTCGTCCGGCGCCATTTTCGGCCACCTCAGCCAGTGAGGTTGGTCTCTTTTGAAAGCTCGTCCTCCGGGCTTGTCAAATTTTTAAACCGTTTCGAGTTTGGACTCCGGTAACTACTCCGTTTATCAAAAATTCGATTTTGAATATTTTGAGTTTTTTTTGTAGATTTGAGCTTGAATTTGATTTTATTTGAGATAATTGCTTTAGGATTGATTGTTGTAGAGATTGGGAGCTATCCAAATATGATTTTTATTTATTTTTCTGAAAATCTTGAATTTTTCTGGTTCGGATTACTGTTTATACAACACTGTTCCGGACAGTTCCGGATCAAAAAAAATTTATATTTTTAATAAATTCTTTGTTATATTTTGAACAAGCTTTGTGAAGAAAGTTTATTAAAATTATGTCTAGAATTTTTATTATGAATTTTCGAAGGTTTATGTAAAAAAATGATTTTTTGGAAAAATTAGTATAAATGAGTAATTTTTATATTTTAGTTTAGATTATTGTTAATTATTATGTTTTAGATCATTTTTGAACAATAAATAGTATTAAAATAATTTTTATGAATTATTTACTATTTTTAGTTAACTGTTAGTAAATTTCGGGAAATTATTGGAATTTAGCAAATTATTGGATTTTAATTGAAATTATTGTTAATTATTTGGTTTTAGACTATTTTGGCTAATAAAGGTATGAAAAATAATTTTTATAGTTATTTTCAATTAATTGTTAATTAGTGATAATTTTGGAAATATATATATGAAAAATAAACTTATTTGTTATTTTTAAGCTAAATGAGTATTTTATTATTTTTATGATATTAATAAGTGATTTCAATAATTATTTACAATTTATACTAATTTACTTGTAAAATGGAATTTTATTCCATTTATGAATTTTATTAGCAAAATATTATTGAAAAATAAAATATTATCATTTATTTGAAAAATATATATTTTTAATATTTTTATGAGATATTTTGGTGATTTGAG